>NSMO01000765.1:0-20269 GCA_002588565.1 Coelastrella sp. UTEX B 3026
ATCCGTTGGGCCGTGACACAGTTTGCTGCATCCTCGTACTTGGGGAAGTGCAGTGACATGAAACGCCAACGGCCATAAGTGATCCGGCGGGAACGGTTTGAATTTGGGTGACAGCTGATGCAGATTGCAATTCTTGAAAGCTATGATTTGTGAGCTAGATATCTATCGCGTCTGAGGTGTCCACATCACTGGAGAAGCTCCGAGGAGTCTGAGGAGGTGCCATCACGGTAGCATGAAAGCGTCGTTCAGGGCCAACCACTGGCTGAACCGACGACAGTTGCCCTCAGGGATAGTATCACCGTCATCAGAGCGGCATATACGACTGCAGTGCTGTCACAGTCCACAGTGCAGCCAGCCGGTGTCTCAGTCAGTATTGATTGGCTGCATTCACTTCTGATTGGCTGTGAATGCATGTAACCGTTGGTTGACAAGTGGTATGTCACTGACATCACTGACAGCTGTGGGCCACACCAGCAACTGTTACAAAGCAACGCTACAATGCCACAACCAATACCGGTACGTATTGTTGTTTACCAAATGATACAATGGCACTACTGGGTACCTATGTGTGGACAACATGATAACCCGTAGCCTTGACTATCCAGGCCCAAACATTGTTACACCAACAGCCAAGTACAACCAGAGTCAGGCGGTCCTCATAACAGCGCTCAGCGCACAGAGCATGGGAGACAGGCCCAATTTAGACGCTAACTCACACCAACGGCCCATGCGTTTCACAGACCCCCATAAAAGTATCAGACTACCTGTTGAGGCAAACACCCAAAGCAATCTGAAATTACTGTATTGCAACTAGCAAAGGACGTACAACCGCCAGAACGTAATTAAAAGTCTGCCCGTCAATGGCTCATCGAGAAGCTCCCAATGGGCACCAGCAGCTCTTCCAGGCCAAAATCATATGGGCAGGTCTGGCAGTCTCCACAAAACAACCAAAAGTCATGCTGTGACATTGTAGTAACACCTGCACCCACCCCTCCATCTGCATACTGCATCTGTTAAGCAATGGCATACCCCAGACGCCTGCGTGTGTACCCACACACGCTGCTCATGTCTAGCTCAACACAATATCTTTACCGCCACTCTGCAGTTCCTGCGGTGGTGTTTGTTCGCCAAAATTCACCAGCACACCATTACACAGGCAAAGCATTCCATGAAGTTTCATCAGTTTGCATGCTGCACACCACCTCCAGCATTACACTAGTTGTACATCACGTAATCAGTACACTGATGCGTCATACGGACATATATCTACTCTGCTGTCATTCCAGCAGGTGCATCAGCGGGTGATATGCCCTGACCGTACGGCACATGCCTCTTCTCACCAGCCTTATCACCACCAATGCCCATGGAGGCAACGCCTGCAACAAAAACGTATCACAACGTATTTTTAATCACCATACCTGCATAGCCACACTGTTCAGTTGGCTGTGTTTGCAAGTTGCGGTCGCCCAGCACAGCAGCTCACACTGTAGCAGTTCACAATGCAGCAAGAACTGGTATGGTCCTTTCACATTGCCAAGTCAGCCAAATGCTGTAAGCAAGACAGTCTTAATGAACTGCTGCTTGATTCAGCTGTAGCTAGACAACCCAGCTAGGAATTCATTGGTGTGTTGAACAATCATCTTACCCTGTGAGACCTTGTCAGCGAGGTTTGAGATTGCCTCCTTGCCGCTGGCAACAGCACCTTGAATACCTACAGTCCACCAACAGCAACTGGTTAACCCTCAATCATAAACCCTAACCAACATTCGATCATCAAACATTGAGCTACAGCAGGGGTAAAGATGCGTTGTGCATAAGGCATGTCAGACAGCAGCAGCAGCAGCAGCCCAAAGGGGCTGTTGCATGTGCCATGGTGTTGACAGCAGTCATGGTGTTGAGAGCAGTTGTTGTTTGCTACAGCGTCTAGGCCCGCAGGCTAAGTGTCGTAAGGGATCATGCTGTTTTTCAGTGAGCCACATGGCAGCACGGTAAGCAACTGGTCATGTACAATTGCAATATAGCAGCAGCAGCAGCGGCAGCAACAGCAAGTCCTTACCTGCCGCTACTCCACCGGCACCTCCAACACCACCAGCAGTAGCAGCGCCAGCAGCAGCGCCTTGTGGTTTGGCATCCCAGGCTAAACCGCCAGCAGCCTTCTCAACATTCTGGACCTGGTAGCAGCAGCAGCAGCAGCAGCAAAAGTTGGGGTCAGGTGCCTGTACCTTGCATGTGCAATACGATCATGTTAACTGTGCTGCAACTCTCTCATGTGTGTGCGACGCTCTTTTGTTGCATTGATTGGGCTCTGATCAACACCGAGTCCCAGAACACCAGCAGCAGCGTGCAGCAAAACAAACAATAAAATTCGCAAAGCAAAGCGAGTGAATCGACATTATATGCCTGCACTGGTTGTCGTGAGATCCAGTCGGCCACAGCATCAGCTGGGTGTGCTGGTTCCTGACCCCCTCTGGCTGGCAACTGAGAGCTTCAATCAGCACAAGACAACCGGCGTCTGTTCAAAATCATAACCATAACCATACATATTCAATGCATACTATATGAAAGCGCCAACAGCAACCAGCCATGTACAAACACATGCACATACTCGCATACACAGGGGTTGGAAAATGTTTATAGATTGCAATAAGCCAACAGCCAACAGTAATGTCCACTGCATAGTTGCACTCTACCTGGTTTTCCTGCAGTGTCAGCCACAGTATCAGCCGCTGATATCGGGCTGTGCTGGTCCCTGAACAGCACCTGATGGCAACTGTGAGCTTCAATAAGCACAAGACACCCGACATCTGTGCCATCCACAACCAGACATACACAATTGCGTGTATACATTGCAATAAGCCAACAGCCCTGCACACAGTACCCTCCCTCAACTTACGCTAGCGTACTCATGAAAGTGCTACGCGGAGCTCATTCATTCATTCAGCCAACAGCCGATAAAGATGTGCACTGTACCTGCACTGGTTTTCCTGCAGTGTCAGCCACCGTATCAGCTGGGTGTGCTGGTCCCTGAGCAGCACCTGATGGCAACTGTGAGCTCTCATCAGCACCTGACCTCTTGGAGTGAGCCTCCCAGGCCAAACCACCTGGAGCCTTCTCAACTGACTCAACCTGAAATAATACAACAGCAAAACCGTTTTTGAATTTGTTCAGGGGGACTTTCTCAACAGAATTAACCTGAAATAGTACAACAGCAAAACCAGTTTGCACATTCGCAGGTTCAGGCAGGCTTTCTTGACAGAATCAACCAAAAACAGCAACAAAAGGCCTGATTATGACCGAAGAGGTTGAAACCGGAACCCAATGTAACGTGTTGCGCGTGCAGACAAGCTTTGTGAGTCCCTGAGCGAAGTCGATCTCAGCCCTTTGGAAGCAAACATCAGGAGGCTTCCAACAGACTCAACCTAAGACAGGAAGAGGAGTTTGAGATTTGCAGAAATCCTACGAGACAGAGCACTTCAAATGCTGTGCTAATGCCCTACGGAGGGCTGGAAGAGCTACTGGGCCAAGGATCCAGGTCTAGTCGGTCAGAGACCGCCGGTACTTGTGGTTGATTTGAAGGGCAACACATCCCATGAGTCATTAGCGAATGCAATCGCTGTCTAGTGCCGGGAGGGCTTTGAACACATTTTGAACTCATAGAGTAATGGCATGGATATTGGGAATGTATACACACTTGATGCTGCGTCATGCGTGTTGTAAGAATAATAATTACTAGAGACCACCATGCCACCACGTGTTACAGCATGTATCAAACGTCTCCTACAACATGCAGTCTGGACTCGCAACTCCACTGCCAGATCCCATATTATTAGAGAGAAAGAAAGAAAGAGAGAGAGAGAGAGAGAGAGAGAGAGATTACAGTGGACACCTCACCATCTGGAATGGTACGCTCCCGGAGGTTCCGCCAATGGCGGCGCCATGCATTATGTAATCTTATTGTGCTTCATCTTCTTTTGTTTACCAGATGCTGAAACCTGATCTGCAATCTTTCTGCTATAACTTCCTCAACACATATTTGTTTGCGAGGCAACGCTCACAGTGACACTGGAATTTGATATGCAATCTACCTGCTGAAAATCCATGAGCACATAACTCTGAAGGGGAATCTTACCGTGACACTTTGGTGTTTACCAGGTGCTAAATCTGATATGCAATCTATCTGCTGTATCTGTGAAACCATCAGCGCAGATGTTGTTGCGAGGCGACCCTAGCCTGACACTGCTGTTTACCAGGTGCTACAATCTTATATGCAATTCAACTATCCAAAAAACCTTAGCACATATCTAGATATTCAAAAAATATAGATTTGCACGAGGCCATCCTTACCGTGACACCTTCACCACCGCCAGCAGCGCCTCCCTCTCCTGCAGCACCACTTCCTGAGTCAGATTTCTTGCGGGTAGCAACCCACGCCTCACCACCACGAGCCTTCTTCTCCTCAAGAGTCTGTAACAGCAGCAGCAGCAGCAGCAGCAGCGTGATTCAAGACACCAGCACATTGCGACAAGTGCATCAGAAATGTGAGCAACAGCAATTTCAAAGCAAATAGCTACTGCTTCATTGACATTGCCGCACTGAAGCTTTAATTGCTCACATTTTGGAGTGTAGCACCCTACCCAGTACCTGCCTAAGCAAAGATGTAACAGAAGAACACCAACAGACCTGCACCATTTCAGCCAGCGCTGACTGCAATCATGGTTGCCAGGGGGACCTCTAAGCAAGCTTCCAACGCCTCGCCTCGCCTCAAGCCCCGGACATGGATCCGTAACTGCTACCTATTTGCTGGCAACAAACGGATACCAAAGATTTAGCAAAACCACAAACCTACGCACCTCAATCTGCACTGGTGGTCCTGACACGTCAGCGGCAGCAGCACCAATCGGCTTGCTCTGAATCTTCTTGCCGCCAGCAACCTCGTTGCAGATGTTGACTGCCTCGTCATACAGCTTGCGCCGCAGCTCCTGGTTGTTTGCATCTGAATGGCCGGGTGTGCGCTGACTGGTGTTGAAGAGGTTGGGGGTCCAGGGGCCCTTGTAGTAGGCACCGTAATATGTACCACCCTTGCCTGTTACATTGCAACACACAGTCATGCGTTTGACCCTGAAAAAGGTGGTAATCGCTTTCCTTGACAGTAGCCAGCGAGCCAACGGATGACTGTTGAGGTAACAGATACTAAACCAATGAATTTTTTTGAAACTAGTAAAACAGGTTCAGCTCTGGGTTGTTTGCATCAGCATGGCCGGGTGTGCGCTGGTGCCCTTGCCTGTTACAAAGCAACACACAGTCAAACTATTAACAAACAAATTGAACTGACACAGCCAGACTTTATTGCGACTGCGACACACAGCGGCGTTCACTGTTGTCCACATGGGAAACATACATGGAACTCCCTGCGGCAAGCTGTTGTCACCAACACAGCATTATCATAACACACGTATGTGTGTTATAATTCCAACACACATATGTGTGTGTGTGTTGTCTTGCATCGTTTAGAATTGATGTCCAGGAGGTTTAGAATGCAGTGAAGCATGTCATGCCCTAACCAAACAGTCCAAGGGTCGGCCACTGGCATGATAAGCAACTGATGTAAGCAGCGAGGGGCCCCTATGCAGGGAAGTAAACCGCTACAGAATCAGAGATTGAGGTCTCAATGGTCAGAGGCCGCCGGTGTGTGTGAAGGGTACCAACATCCCATTATTCCTTCGCTGGCTCGCTGGCTACTGCTGGCAGTATTTCACACCCACAGAGTATCAGTACCAACACCGTTTGCGGGTTTCAATTGGTTTCTTATTGGGTGTGGAGAGTACCATGTTAAATGGTATTCACTGTAACTTCTCTATCTAAAAAAAAGGAATATGGTAATTGAACTCACCCTGCAGCTCAGGTGCTGTAGCGCAGTACAGCAGCGGCAGTGCTCCACTAGCAGCAGTCTGTCCCCCCAGCCACTGGGCCCAATCAGTGATCTGGGTCGCCATCTTGTCGTGATCGCCCTTACGGAACAGATCAGTGCGGCACATGCCGGGGTGGCAGGCAAAGGACTCGACACCTGTACCATTCAGCCTGCAGCAGCAGCAGCAGCAGCAGCAAAACATTGGATTACAAATTGATCTAGGTGTCATGTGTTGTCACACTGTGCGCCAGGCTTGTAAAGCCTTATGTGTTTGCCAGGGATGCACTAGCCCTAGTAGCCCGACAGATGTTGCATACCTGTCATTTACCTCGATGGCTCACAGTGGTAGGTAGCCTGGCTCAGACAAACTGATCAACGGCACTGGCTGTGTGATGAGTCCACTCAACAGTGCTGGTACATGATATTAACATATTAACATGGCACTGGAATATACCACTGGCATTTTTGGCAAATGCATACCTGTCATTGAGCTCGATGGCGGCCATGAGGTCCCAGAGCTTGCTGCAAGCATACGACTCGATGTCAGTGCTGAACTGGGTGCCCCTGAACACAACAGCAGCAGCAGCAGTGCAGACAGTGCGTGAGCAATGCCATTAACATGTGGCAGCATTTGCACATATTGATAACATGCTGTGTGATGCAGCTACAAAACAAGTGAGAGATGATGCAACCATGTGACCAGCAGTCGGCATGAATATCCAAAGTGTGACACCTGCCAGGTTGGCAACATGTCATTCCAGTGTGGTTTTGTGATGATGATCAATCCACTTGTTCATGACACTGACTCAACATGCAATGTGCAGCAGGGCAACGAAATGCTCTGCTTGAAGCGCATGAAGGATGAATATGCTGCCAGCTGTTGCTAATAAAAAGCTAGTATTTACCTGAGGCCGTTCCAGTCTGGTTCTGCAATGGTCTCTTCAGGTGAGCTCACACAGTCTGTATTTGATGGGTATGGAGCGTATCATGGATGTGTGATGATCACACAGCCAAAAACAAAACAACCTACAATGCTGCCATGCTACAGCAGCTGTTGGCAAATGAACAGCTAGTATTTACCTCATTCCAGTCTGGTTCAGCAATGGTCTCTTCAGGTAAGCTGACCCAAACAAACACATGATGGAACATATAATTGACGAACAAGGATCACAAATACATGCATTCAATGAGTCAAAAAGACACAGACATCAAAGCTGCCATGCTACAGCAGCTGTCAACAATATTAATTGCTTCGAATCAGCCATAGCCATACGGCCATCGGCCCCGCGCCGGATGTTTCACAGGCAGGTTGTGGACATGCAGCATGCTGCCACGCTACTAAATTTGTCGCTGAATGAAAAGCTGGTATCCACCTCATGTCATTCCAGTCTGGTTCAGCAATGGTCTCTTCAGGTGAGCTCACCCACACCACACGTGATGGTGTGAATGGTAGACAACCATCCGTCACGCATACATGCCTTTATCAAGCTTGAAATGCAGAAAACAACGTTGCCATGCTGCAGCAACCTGCCAACTCACAAACATGACTTCACTAAGCGAAATATTTACAGACGACGATGCTGCCATGCTATTGAATGTCTCACTGAATGCATAGCTCGTAATTACCTCATGTCATTCCAGTCTGGCTCAGCAATGGTCTCTTCAGGTGAGCTGACCCACACCACGCGTGATGGAGTGCTGGCCTTCAGGCTGGGCAGCAGCAGCTGGGTCAGGTAGAAGGGACCGTAGAAGTTCACACCAATAGTGATCTGCAACAGCAGCAGTGGCAACCGCAGATAGTGGATATGGTTGTTGTTTCCTGAAAGAGAGAAATTACAGTGGACACCTCACCATCTAGAATGGTGCTCTTCACACGCAATAAGAAACCAATTGAAACCAGCGAAGGATCAAACCAGATAAAACCCTGTCAGGCATGCAGTCTCTGTTTTTGCTGTTATGTCCGGCTTATGCAGTCGGATGCAAACACTTGAGAAGGAAGTAACTTATGGTAGCATTACTACAGGCAGGGCCAGTGCACACACACATCAGGACAGCAACTGCATAACAAAATGCCAATGTGCATTCACTGTTAGTCGGCACAACAGATTGTGTAGCAGCAGAAGAAGCAGAAGAAGCAGCAGCCTTCAGCTGTGCAGTGAAAAGTGAAAAGTGAAAAAGGAATCAGTGAAGCTGATACCACAGGTGGCTTGCAGGCAAAAAATGCTCCATTGGTATGTACATTACTGGTTACTTTCCCTAATTCAGGTTGCACCAACAGCAGCAGCAGCAGGGACAGATGTCAACTTGCTGCTGTTTGCATGCGTTGACGCAATCACACAAATGGTGAGAGACCACAAGTGGGTGACTTTGGCAGCAGTAACAACAGCAGCAGGCCGTGTTTTCTGCAGCATGTTTGCCACGGTGCCGCAATGAATCAAGCCAGCACACACAAGACAGCACGCACCTCAAATCCATCCTCTGTTTTTGCATCTGGTGGTGTCTGTAGTCCAGCATTGTTGATCAGACCATTCAGAGGCAGCTGACGAGACTTGAAGGAGTCAACAAAGGAACGAATGGACCTGCAGCAGCAGCAGCAGCAGCAGCAGCAGCAGTCACAACAGCAGGAGGGCTAGCGCTGCCCCTATCCGACGCATTGATCAAGACTGGCACAAACAGCAACTGGTTTGATTACACCTTGCATTGCAATGACTGAGTGATAACATCTGCCGACCACACTCGCTAGCTCCTCAACAGCAGCAACAGTTGTTTTCCCTAAAACCTATACGCTGTATCCAAAGCAATTTGACTGTCAGATTGACTGCTGAATTGACTGTTCTTACAAGTGAGAGCAGCCTACCTAAATGACGCCAGGGCAGGACCCTATACTGGCAAATGCATTAATTTGAATAACCCTTGCACTGCAGTGACTAACTGATGACATCTGCTAACCCTAGTGTGTGCTGTATTCAGTACACTTTGACTGTCCAATTGACTGTTGTGTAGGTGTTGTTTAAGAGTGAGGTGCCTACCTGAATGATGCCAGGTCACACTCCATGTACTCCACACTGGCATCTGACTTGGCTTCCTTGATCTTTGACACGGCCCTGCATACAAGTATAGGAACACAACGTTCAACAGCAGTATTCAACCCTACTCCCAAAACCTGGAACATGTGGCTGCTAGCCGAGCGGCACTATTTGCAGCCTGAAGCACTTGTAATCTCCCAGATGTGTGCTGTGCGCTGTGTGCACTGGACTGGACTGGTGGGCGCTGTGCGCTGTGTGCACTGGACTGGACTGGTGGGCGCTGTGCGCTGTGTGCACTGGACTGGACTGGTGGGCGCTGTGCGCACTGGACTGCTGTGCTGGAGCAGCCGCTGAGATGTCCAAGCGCTTCGACGTGCAGAGCATATTAAACCTGCAGTTGGGTGGTGGGTGCTGTGTGCTGTGCGTGCAGAACTGGTGTGCTGAAGCACACATCAGCAACATCTCTGACACATGTTCAGACGGCGCTAGCAGAACGTGCCAGATCGGGTACAGCTGACAATGGCTGTAACAACGTACCCTGGTCCATCCACAGCGTCAGCAGGTGAGGGTCCTCCAGGCTTCTGGCCGTGTGTAGCAATGATCACATGAGCTCCATGAAGGGCAAGCTCCTTGGCACACTCATAGCCTGCAACACAAAATCAAAACCAACAACACGCAGATGGTTGATAAGCCGGCACAGGAAACGGGTGGGTTAATCTGTATCTACCTCTAGTGATTTATTGGGCCGGCACGACGAGTTTGTGGCTGTTCGGCAGTGATTACATGAGCTTTATAGAGCAAGTTATTTGGCACACCCATGGCCTGAAACAAACTACCAAAAACACGCAGAATGGTAAGCCAGCACAGGAAGCAGGTTGGTTTGTATCTACGAACAAGATCTTCGAATAAGATCTACTGCAAGTAGTCACTGGACCAGCACGAGTTGGGCCGTCCGGCAGTGGTTACACGAGCACCATGCAGCGCCAGCGCCTTGCGCACTCATGACCTGTAGCACCAGAGCACAGAAGGCAGGTTTACTTGTGACAACAGATATATCTACTGCAGGTACGTCATTGGGTTAGCTCAATGAGTGTAGGGCTGTCCAGCAGTGGTTGCATGAGCACACCGAAGAGCTACCTTCCTTGCACAACTCCATACCTGCAACATCCAACACAGAGCAAGTTGAACTGCAGAACATCAAGGGACACATACAGGAGCCTATTTTATGGCGACGGCTTCCTTCCAGGTGCTTCTTGCAAAAGGTTGAACGGGTTGCTAATGCTAGCCTCTGAGTTGAGTAAGCAGTAGAATTGAATCATACACGATAGTAGTGTTAGCAGCAGAGTTACTGTTGCCGCGTCCTGCTAAACAGCCACCAAGACTTGAACAGGGATGCACAGCAGGCCAACGGGATACACGGCTTAATAAACACGATTGCAGTTGACATGCGCACGTGCAAGCTGCTGAACAGCGGGACAATGCACAATGCCAATCACTTGATTTACAGCAATGCAAACAAGGGGCCTTGGGTGCACTAGGGCAACATCCCACTGTCAGAACCGGCAACCAACAGCATAACCCAGATGATCTGGCGCTTCAAAGACATGCTTAGCGCAACCGCTGCATTCTGTTGGCAAGTGTTGATCCAGCACAGTACTCACCCACTCCTGAGTTTCCTCCTGTGACAATGAAGCACTTGCCGCTCAGGTCGGGGATGTTCTTCGTGTTCCACGTCAGAGAACCCATGATCAACCTGCGTGAGAGCCGCTACACGTTGAGTTAAGCTGTTGCTGTGTTGCACGAGCAGGCAGTACAGTCCTGGCTGTTTGCAGATTCAGTAGTAGACTTGCGGCGTGTGAAAGGGTCCGTGAGGTATGAAGAAGCGATATTACATAGTGTAATATATGTATTACCTCTAGTGCGAGTGATACAGCAAACTTCAAATAGGCTCTCTGAGCGTTGAACGTATCGTTCAAGAAAGTAAAAGTGCAGAGGTTGAACGCAGCTTTGCAAGCAATCATACGCGTCCAGCACGCACCCAAATGTGTGTAGTAACCGTTAGCTGAACACAGACAGAGCTGAGTACCGGGACGCGCTGGACAGCGTCAGCATGATGCTGGTCAGCATTTACGACACTTCCGCTGACGAGGATGCATTTGAAAGCCATCGCGCTTTCACTAGCAGTTGAAACAGTGATTTTGGCAAAGGAATGCCAGATCAATACTTATCAGGGGCTGTGCTGCACAGTGACCGAGGGTGCCGCTCGTCGATCATGTCTGCTGTGACGGTGCCTGCACGAAACTGGAACAGCGCCTGGGTTGCATAACTGCATAACCAGCCACTGATACATTTTGTGAAGCCCGTGGCCATGTAGAGAAGATGACAACAGCTCGATGACGGTCGCTGCTCTGATGCAGTCAGTGCTGCAGCAGGCCCACAATGGTTTGACCGCAGGTACGAGCTTCAGCACTCCGAGTACTGGCGGTGAAACAGTCTCCGGTATGATTGACAACGTCTTAGATGACACATTCACACGCCTTTGTGATGATACGCTTTGCTTAGCCTGGAGCTTGCACAATCCCTGGCCAGCTTGCTCTCCTCCGCCAGCGGTGGATGTCCCAGCTCCACTGCTAGATGATCAGATGGAATAGCCCGCTCCGGCCGCATGGACCTTGGGGCAAACAGAGATATGGCTCATACGCCTAGCAGTGGGGCTCGTATGAGCATGCAGCAGCAGTACCAGTGCCCATGCTCATGCACTGCAGATCTATGGAACATAACTCATTGAACAATTTGTACTAGTCAACACTGACCTTGGCTCACGTTTACATATACACACTGTGCATTGGATGCATATCACCGTGATCACTGCAGCTCTTACCAGACAAGAATAATTGCTCTACAAGCTTGTAGCATCCACACCTATCAACGCCTACATGCTGTGTTCCTGGTCAAATGCAGAAAACATTCGGTCTGCAGATGGCAAGCAACACACAAGCTAATCTGACATATTGGTCTGGGTACAGCTGCACTTGCGCTTCAGGTGCAGCTAAACCTAGACTGGAATGCCACTTAGCGTGTGTTTCACATTTGACTCGTTGCATGGTTCAGTCACTAGCGCACAGGATCTGGTGTACCGATCAGCCCGGTCACTCATGAGCACAAACAGCAGCATCAAATAGATTGATGTTGTGGGAGAGTGCGCTGCGTCATCGTCGCTCGCCCCTTGCATGCTTTAATCAATAGTGCATGACAAACAATCAGCCAACCGCAACATTTGGCCCTGCACATGTGTTTGCATTGGCTCAGTCTTTTTTACATGTGTACAATCCGATTGTACATGTGACATCATGTATAGTATACGTCAGTCAACCATCGTGTTCACCCCTTGCATGCTTCAATCAATAGTGCCAAAGGCATGCGGCCGGAAAGGGTAATTCTTCTTCTTCTTCTTCTTCAATAGTGCATGACAAACAATCAGCCAACCGCAACATCTGGCCCTGCACATGTGTTTGCATTGGCTCAGTCTCTTCAAGAGAGTTTTACATGTGTACAAGTTTTACATGTGTACAATCCGATTGTACATGTGACATGTATACGTCAGTCAACCATCGTGCTGTACACAGATACACAACTAGATATGATACAATGGAAGCAATGCATAATATCCTCCAAAGCCGTATGCGGACCTACAGGTGTCTGTGGACTTTGCGAACTTCGCCTCGTCCAGCACATGCATAGGTCGGCCGTTACTGCTGTTTGCGCAGTAGGGAGATATACCGTACCGCTTAGTAAGCTACCCCGGCCAGCCATAGCTCTATGGCCATCGGCCCCGCGCCCCATTTCAGAGGCGGAAACAACACCTGTGCAGTAGGGATGCAAGCTACACATTATCAGCTGCACGGCAGGCTATTGCACCTGCTGACACAGCATACTGAATCATATAACACACAATTCCACATCTGATCACACTCTGTATTTAGCTACCATCTTTGGCCTATACCGCTGAGTCATCTGTTGCATTCTAGCAACTTGCCCGGGCGTAAATGACATACAACAAACATCCGGGGGATAGTTCATCACATTGAATATGGGATCTATGTAATCACCAACGAAGTGATTACGCCTACTAGCCGAGCAGCTATCATACTGGATCAACATCCTGGCATCCGGCTGATTGCCCTCCCTAAATTGAGAGCACCATTGACTCAGTTCTTTGTACATATCCTCTGAATAATAAGAAAACGTTTGCGCTGATTCGCTAGCCGGTGTATCTGGAACTTTATCACCCAAAGCATACCCATCCCCATCGCAGTTATATTCCCCGTCAAACGTATGCAACAAACCCAGATAGTGCCCAACTTCATGCGCTAATGTCGCCCCGCCTCCGTCCCAGGCCGTTACATTGTTGTTATAAACGTCAGGGTTGAAGTCGTCATAACTAATCCACACCCAATCAACGCCAGGGAAGCCTTCTCCTTTCCAATTCTCAGACAAACCAAACTCCTTGAGCTGAGGACCACCAGCCCACGGCCCTACAGGATTTGAACAGCCTCTCGCTACATCAGAACATTCCCAGTAATCATCATCACGGTCGCTACACAGCGGCTCAGATGCAGAGCCCGATACAAACACGTTAATAACATAGTCCCCGAACAGTAAATCTAACAAGGGATCTTTGGCTAGTAATTCCAAGCAAGAGTTGCATGGCCAATCTTCACTGGAGGAATGCACAGCACAGCCCTGCCAGATGGACTTGCCGCTGCTGTACCGGCCGCCGCTGCTGCTGCTGCTGCTGGTACTGTTTTGTGGCAGTAGATAGGGGTACTCAGATGGGTCTGTGCGGACTTCTTGTAGCTTGAACCTGTCAAAGACAAACAATGAAAGCCATAAACAGCAATGATAACAGATTCAAACATGTGCAAGTACCATCCCTGTTGTGCAACATACATCTGTTATTGCATTTTGTATTTGTGCCGGGCAGAACTGTGTTGCAGCTGCGTCGCATTCGAAATCATGCAATGCTGTGCATGGTCCATTCATGAGCCAATGTATGCCAGCCACATTGACCGTCCACTTAGCAACCGTATACAGCAAGTGTTGCTGGACTGCTTGCAACGCTTCAGGGCCACTTACTGTATGCCAGTCCCTCTGTAATACACATTTGCCTTGTTGATCAGGTTCTCTGCTGATGTCTGTGGTGTGGTGGTGTCATCATTCCACACGGGAGGCATAAGGTAACCATCACTGTCTTGATAACGCAATACTGCAGTGAGTAATAGCAGCAGCAGCAGCAGCAGCAGCAGCAGCAGCAGCAAGCACTTCAGCAGTTGGTTGTCAGCGATTTGTGTCAATTGCTGTTGTTATGTAGCTCAGTATTATGATGGTTGTTAACGAGGTTCTCTGCTGATGTTTGTGGTGTGCTGGTGTCATCATTCCACAGGGGAGGCATCAAATAACCGTCATTGTCTTGATAACGCAACACTGCAGTGAGTAAGAGCAGCAGCAGCAGCAGCAGCAGCAGCGAATTTGGTTGACACAGAGAGG
The DNA here is from genome assembly GCA_002588565.1 of Coelastrella sp. UTEX B 3026. Lineage (NCBI taxonomy): Eukaryota > Viridiplantae > Chlorophyta > Chlorophyceae > Sphaeropleales > Scenedesmaceae > Coelastrella > Coelastrella sp. UTEX B 3026. Next base: position 14,482 of record NSMO01000765.1, read on the forward strand.
TTGCGGCACTTGCAATTGAGTGCATTCACAATGTGAAGAGAAGGCAAGCAACAACAGACACACTGGCAGCAGCAGCAGCCTCAACAAAGCCAGCTGGTTTGATTGTCATTCTTCTGCATGCAAGGCAACAAGTAACCATCAATAGTTACTTTGAAACTGCTATAATTGAAACTGCAAGTAGCAGCAGCGGCAGCAGCAGCAGTGGCATCAGCGGTGGCATCTGAAAGTTGCCAGTACCCAGGCTTGCTGGCTGCATGAGAGGGAGCCTGACTGAATGGGCCGGTCGTGACCAACCATGTCACAGCTCGTCGCCCGTTGTAGCACAACAGGCAGTGGCCACAAATGCGGTCGTCAACAACAATCCATGCCGCTGAACCGTCGGTGACCGAGTGGACTGGCTGACAACAGAAACCACTATGACCGTCATAGTAGAGGCAACTTGTACGTTGTGTTATAATGCATACGACCAAAAACATGCACCCACCATGGAAGACGATGGGCACTACGATATTGAATGACGTGTTGCCGCTCTCCTGTTGCACGGGGCACTGGATGTCTCCACCATTGCTGCTGCTGCTGCTGCTGCTGTTGCTGTTGTTGTCTCTGCTGCTGCTGCTGCTGCTGCCATCACCTCTAGTGTCAGCCCCTGCAGCAGTAGCATCACTGCTGCTGCCACCATCACTGCTGCTGCCACCATCACTGCTGCTGCCACCATCACTGCTGCTGCCATTATCACTGCTGCTGCCAACCGAAGAGCCACTGTCCTCTGTGTCATAATCTGGCACATAATAATAGTAGACAACTTTGTTATTATCTGAAGCCGGATCTGGAGTAGGGCTGCCTATCTCCCCCTGCTGCTGCTGCTGCCGCTGCTGCTGCTGCCTGGAACTCACTCCCAACCCGTTCTTACTCACTGACACCCCCTGAGTCTCAGACTCAGACGCAGCTGAGTCTGAGTCACTGAGTTGAGCAGCTGAGTCTGACTCAGTGCCTTGAGCAATATCCTCAGGTACCCCGTTTAAATTCATGCCTTGCAAGCCGATGGGGCTCCTAGGGGCAATGCTGCATAACATTTGCTCCAGATTCTGTGGATGATCCACTGAAGCCGCTGCTGCTGCTGCTGCTGGTGTTGGGGTTTGCTGCTGCTGCTGGAGGTTACGTGTGTGGGGTGACTGATGCAGATGTCTGTGGTCATGCAGCATCTTCCTTGCAGTAGTGGTCCCCTGCATGTAAACATAAACATACATACACGTGCTGGTCAGAAGCCAGACTTCAAGTTGCAATAGTTGCAGGACTGCATAACATCGGCTGTTAGTTATGGAGATCATCCACTGCTGCTGCTGCTGGCTTTAGGGTTTGCTGCTTTGAAGGGCACGTATGTGGGGCCTGTGATGCAGATGTCTGTGGTCATGCAGCATCTTCCTTGCAGTGATGGTCCCCTGCATGTAGACATATACATATATGTGCTGGTTAGAAGCCAGACTTTGTGTTGCTATGGTTGCAGTACTGCATACCATCTGCAGTACTGCATACCTAAGTTATGTGGATGATTCACTGCTGCTGCTGCTACTGCTGTTGGTGGTGTTGGGGTTTGCTGCTGCTGGAGGGTACGTGTGTGGGGTGACTGATGCAGATGTCTGTGGTCATGCAGCATCTTCCTTGCAGTGCTGGTCCCCTGCATGTAGACATATACATATACATGCTGGTCAAAGGCAAAGTTTCAGGTTGCGACGGTAACAGTACTGCTCAGAACAACTCTTTTTCAATCTTCCCTATGCCTTAGGCTTCAATACCTGAGACCTCAACAGCAGCAGCAGCAGCAGCACAGGCCAAGCCGCCAGCAGCAGCATCAGCCCCCAAGGCATTTCAGATTTTCTCCTACTGCTGCCATCAGCTTCGGCAGCAGCACTGCACAACGGCTACCCGAAGCAGGTTGGTACTGCTGCCAGTATCTGCTGCTGCAAACAATATCATATCCTCAGTGCTTGATACAACTTCGGCAACAATTTTCGGCTAATGTCAGTATTTTTGTGATGTATGTAGAGAACAAGTATACTATATGTGATGATGTGTTGTGATATAATATATATGATATAATATATATAGATAACAAGTAAAATATATTACGATGATACATCATGGAAATGGTAACAAGTATATCTTACACTATTTATATGATACATATTCATCAGAAGGCAGTTGCAAAAAGGATGCTTAATACCTGAATGCTTTTTGTGACTGCTGGTCGCTGCTTCTGTGCATGATGTTTGCACTTGGTAGAAACATTCTTATAAAACTTGCCCAGCGCCTCAGGCTTCATGATGTCATCTATCTCAGCTTGCAATAGCTCAGCATCTACAGCTGATAGCATTAGCTCCTCGCTGCTGCTCTGGCTGTAGTTGCGCAGCAGCGGCAGCAGGGCTTTACTGCGCCGGAAACGCAGATAGTTCAACACATCCTTGGACACCCTCAAAAACGGCTGCAGATCTAGGTCTTGTGAGACTGTTGTACTGTTGCTGCTACTGCTGCTGTTACTGCTGCTGGTTTTTAGTTGCTGGTGCTGTCTGATGTTGCTGCTGCTGCTTGGTGCAAGTTGCTGCTGCAGCTGTTTTAGGAACGATCGTGTCTGCTGTTCTGTTATGATGGTACTGTCTTCGTGGAATTTGTACCAGGCCTTTACTTCATCTGCAGATCAGGGACATGTCCAACTGTTAATTACAAGGTGAAATGCAACAGGTGAGATGCAACATGTAAAACATCAACCACTGGTACTTTCTGCCGTTACAGGCAGACCGGCCTCGTGATGTGGCGGCCCATAATCAGACAAGAAAGTCTGGACGAGTCACGCAAAAAACACGCAAGTTCCTTCATGACTTCGATTGAATCAAAATGCTGAGTCTGTTCCTATGTGTGTCCCTATTCCATATCGAATAACAGTTTTAACAGGGTGCCTGTCACACATCTACTGCAGCAGCAAACAGATACACTGCAGCAGCAAACATAATGAGAGATCGTACCTGATGTGTTTGGACTGTCTAGCAACTCTGCTGCAGCAGTAGACCCTGGAGCTGGCAGCTCCTGCAATCCATGTGCTGCAGCCACAGCCACAGCCACCACTGCGACACAGCCGATGGCGCACCACAGGGCCATGCTTGCGTGGCCCATGATGGATATGTGGCTGCGGAAAACAACCCATGCAGCAGCAACAGTAGATGGCTCGGTCAGCAGCTGCACAGGACAGCAGCAGCGCTGTGTGATTGGTGTGCTGGTATGATAGCTATGCTGTCAGCACATCGACCAAGAGCACAAACCAGAGAAAGGTGCGTATACTTCCGGCTTGGACGCTTTGAGCTAGTAACGGGTGCACAGCAGCTAGTCCAGAAAGGAGCTGGGAGCTGTATATAGTAACGTGTTGGGGCTGCGCGTAGAGCCTGTCAAAAAGGATGTGCCTGCGTTATAGTTGGCTGCACATACCTGGACAGTACGGTGTCAGACCAGCTGCGTATGGTGCGCCTCAAGCGGTCGCCGAGCTTGTGGAGGTCCCGGACCTGGGAAACTGGGCGCTGCAAGACCTAGGCTGTATGTATTAGTACTTTGATTTGTGAAAAGGTGAAAGTACTGACCTACCCGAGCGTGATAGCCTGACCAAGACGTCGAGTTGTTGCGGTCGTTTGCAAGCTCGAGAAGCTGTCGAAATTGTGAAGACTCTACAGACACTTGCAGACACTTATCGCTTCAAGCAGAACCCAAAGAGTGCCCTGGTAGCTTCTTGGGTATTCTCGTGGAAGTCTGATGCCGTCCGCTGGCCTTCCGCTCGTGTCCAAAGCACCGCCGGCCCTGCGGCGGTGACGGTTGACCAGTAGGATTCCACCTCTTGGACATGGACGGGTTGTGAAAGCAGTCCAAATCGTGTCGGCCAACGCCTTGTACACATGCAAATGGCCGACGCGGTCACATTGCACATGTGGCGCACCATGAACGCCAAGTTTACGTGATGGTCCCGGAAGGTTGACGGCATGTGGCGCCAAAAGCCCAGTGTTCATGAGAAGGGAACCATACGTCGCATTCGTCCTCGTACGTTGCTTGTGATGCTTTTCTGTAGTTTACTGAGGCGACATGGAGCTCACTCTCGCGGTGACTGCTCAAAGGCTAACCAGCGCTGGCTCTGTAGACGTATAACTTCTACAGTAAAAGAGTGAGCCAATGCAAACAGGATACTTCTACAGTGCAGTTCGCTCGGGTTTGACAGCAGACAGGGCAAGCCGCCAAGCTGGCATTAGTTCACATATGACCTGACACTTTAAAAAGGTGAGTGCATTGCACATTTGATCGTACATGGCTGCCATGGCGTACGCCCTGCGCATGCAGCAGCCTGCACAGGCTGTTCATGTTGGACATAGGTACAGGTTCTATCATAAGAACCCACTCCGACCTGTTGCCATGTTCATGGTGTCAAATACGATGTGAAAGTGACTGAGCCATGAGCAACAAGGTAGATGCGCTGCGATGTGTAACGCGTCAACCAGGCCTGCAACTGCTGCAGACACATGCACCCCACCACTGGATGCAGCAGCAACCAGCCCCGCACACTGCATGGGCTGTCATCGGGCGACTCGAGACGCACTCTAACATTGCTGAACTCTCTTCGTCTGCAGAGTCAACTGTAGAGCTTCCTGAGCCGTTACTCCTGTGGGACTCTAAACAGCTGCGGTCTGAGGAAGGTATGTTGGGCTGAGAGTCATGAGCACTGTGAACTGCTGCTGCCGCTGCTGCAGGGTTGGCTGGAAGCGTTGGCTCATATGACCCTGCATATATCCTATATAGGGTGCTGCTGCTCTTGAAGGACTCGAGGTCAGGTCCACTACAGGGTTGGTTGCTGGTACTACATGGCCTGCTGCAGCCACAGCTGCAGGGGCTGCTGCTGGAGCTGCCTGTGGCGCAGTTATGATGAGCGCCAGCTGACAGATGCTGGTGTCCAGATTCGCAGCAGGGCCAGCGTTCTGGCATTGGCTTGCTGCCTTCGTTGGCTCGTCTGTAACTGCAGGACCAATAGGCTGACCAAGCAGCTCTGCACCCAGCTGCACCAGAGTTGGGGCAGCAACCGCCAGACAGGTCTCGTTGTTCTTGACGAATGCTGCGAGGCAGCTGGCTGCAGGCGTAAGCTGCTCAAATGGCCTAGGGCCCCAGGCACTGCCATCCCTTTACAGCATTAGTCATGCTTCACTCGATCCAAGCCCCTGATATTACCAAACACTGACTTCAGCATTCCTAGCAAAGACTTCAGCATTCCTAGCAAATCATCAAAAAGAGTAAATTGCGTTGGTTCGCAGATGCCTGCAACGCACAACAGCAGCAAAGACAAGACACGAGTATAAGTTTATAAGGAGAGGGCAAAACGCTAACGGTTCTTTCGTAATATGGTGGCTGCGGTGAGGCACCAACCTCACAAAAGGGACATGATACAGCAATCCAACCTTTGCAGCAACTGCTGCAGCTGTGGTGGAAGGCCAGTCACTCCAACCTTGACCACAACCGACACCAGAAGATTTCAAATAAATCTTCTGCAGTGCTATGGCTGCAAAGGTTGATAACGTGGCTGAGCACAAGGCTTGCAACTAGCCACGGAGGTTATTGCCAACGAAGCTGCTTGCCTGACTCTGCCAAATCCCAGAGCATCTTTTTGCGCCGGGCCTCGTCCAACTGCAAAGCCCACTTGTACATATCTTCATTGAATTTCAGCACTACTCTTTCAACAGACTTCAGTTCCGACTGTGTTTTATCCGGGAAC
>NSMO01000766.1:0-12758 GCA_002588565.1 Coelastrella sp. UTEX B 3026
CAGCGCCATCCATAACACCCATTTGCTGCTGCCACACCCTGCCCGCTGACATTGCAAGGCATATTCTACTGAGCAGATAGGACAATGCAGGTTGTTGTAAAATGTTTTGTGATTGAGCAAGTCAAAAGGAACCCAAGTAGTTGACAGCAGCACTGATGCCCTGTTGCTGTAAGGCTCAATGCTGCAAATGCTTCATCTGTGTATGCTCTCACCACACAAGCGACCTGCTCGCTAGCTAAGTAAGTAATCAACCGGCTGCCAATGCTCTGCAGCACGATGCACTGCCGCTACTGCAATGTGTAGGTATGACAAATACTACTGGTGCATTGCTACCAGTACTGGAACATTGCTATTGGTACATTGCTACTGGTACTTGCGTCAGTAGATTCAACAACTTGGAAAGCACAAGCTGCATGATGCTGTTGCAGGGTTACTTGGATTGAGATGGTTCAGGTTACCAGTTGTTTAAATCTAGAACACGTCCATGGCGGCTTGCTTGTCAAGCCAAGCACTGCAACACGCGCTGCCTTGAATCAAGGTGATGCCCATTACCATACCATACGCTGCTTATGTTGATACACTACACTGCTGAATGCTCGGTAGGACATGAGCTGCATGAGCATGCTGATGTTCCTGAATATTCTGCCGGGCAGGGGAAGATGCAGTGCTGCAGCTGATGCCACACTGCCGCTGTGCCTCCACTGGCCAAACATATTGCCTCTACAAAACACGCCAAACGGCCTCTGACATGCCATTGCTGAATGATGCTGAATCTTAATCATGCAACGGCTCATATCTCACCTAAAGGAGCGGGAATTTTGTACACATAGCACATCCCTGGCTGGAGCTCCTCGGTGGGTGGCGCATATCTGCGAAGACCAGCAGGACACAGCTTGCCAGTACCGAATTCTGCTTTGAGTTCTGGCTCTATCTTGCTGTATGGCACTGGTTCTGTGCAGCTCCAGGTCTTCTGCTGTAGTGACAGAGCATGAGCTGCCAAACCCTCGCGTTCCACTTTGATAGTGATGACATGGTGTGTCATCAGTCCTCTGTGGACTACAGCGTTGGTTTATTCCTGTTGGTCTCCATTTCTGAACAACCCAACTGTTGCTGCCTGCAACGCAATGACAAAGGCAAGGCAGGCACATCAAACCCTACTGGGAACTGACACAGACATGTATACAGAGATGCACTGTTGGGCGGTCATGCTGCTGGGCGCCTGAGCTTCCGGATTGAGTTATGATCAGCATGCTGCACACGCTGCGATCAGTGTAGCATTGACAGGCTGCTAAGGCCAGGTAGTCCCCCACCCAGCCTTCTTGCTGATGGTTTAATTTCCAGCACATGCAACACAATTCATGCTCGTACACATGAGCAGGTCTGCAACCGTTTGCATGATGTTGCGATGAGCGCATTGACTATATATGTGCGCCAGAAATTTACAGAAAGTAGCGAATATGGGCAGCGCACCTCGGCAGGGGGTTCGAAAGCCGCTCAACCCTGATTTAGACTCTTGGTCGCAAAAAAGTTATAATCAGCAAGTTTCTGGCCAGCAGCGTGCCTCAATTCGGCCCAAGTTCGGCTTGCCACCTAGTGCTCCCGTTAGAGTCGATACTACGGGTAGCAGCGTAGAAGGGCGTCCTGTGTTTGCAATACAGCTCAGCTACGGGATGTGAACGGCAATCACGCTCTTGCTGGTCTGTTGCTTGTATCCGCTGACATCCAACTGTATGACTGCCCCCGCTGGAGTCGATACTACGGGTAGCAGCGTAGAGGGGCGTCCTGTGTTTGCAATACAGCTCAGCTACGGGATGTGAACGGCAATCACGCTCTTGCTGGTCTGTTGCTTGTATCCGCTGACATCCAACTGTATGACTGCCCGAGGCTTCAAGTCAATGGTCTTGCACTTCTCTGCGCAGTCGAGCCCTTTGGCTCTAGGCCCCTTCACGTGGGTTGTTGCGGAAGGAGTTAGCTGGTGCTTTGGCATTCGGGGCCGCCCCGGCAGTGCAGGGCTCTCGGCATTCATGAGCTGTGAGGCGAATGCCCTGCATACTCCTGCCAGGAGTACTGCAGTGCAGGTGGCTCCACCATGGGATGCCATCGGTTTTCCACGAGTGGGGCTTGCTGTTGGGCCAGTCTCACTTGACATCTGGTGTGGTGGTTTCACACATGAACGGGGGCAGGTGCATAGGTGCCAGCTGGCTGGCATCCACGTGCTGCCGTCCTAAGCCTCTTGTCTGTGCTCAGCAGAATCAGTATGCCTCCCGTAGTTGCATGAACTGCTGCTAGCTGCACCTTAGGATAGTGTTATCACGCTAGAAGCCCCACACTGCCACAGCTTAATGAGCTGTGATGAACAGTACCATCATATAGGAGATGTACAGCAATTTGCTTGGCATTCTATGTTGCCTGAGCTGAACTTCACAGGACATGCTCGGCCTGGTCTCAGCAATGCTGACGTCTGTGGCAGCATGTGGATGGATCCAGCTGTGCACCAGCTGCAGTACACCGCTAGGAAACCAGCAAATGCCCTCACTCGTGCACGTCTAACAACAACAACAACCTCCAAGTCCCATGTCTTCAGCAACTGCTGCACAAGTCTGCGGGCCCCGGGCAAGCTGCATCTGGTACTTGTGCGGCTGTTGCTGCTGCTGATGAGCAGTAGCACCACTCATGCACAGAAGTGGCACAGCTCGGGAATGGGTTCCTTCAACAAACCTTGAGATGTCTATGATTCAGAGTATCTAGCTCTGCATCATACAGAAAGGAAGGCGACACAATTTGCAATCTTTGTGCATGGACATGATCTGCAACAAGTCTGGAAGCCAAACAAATGACGACCTTCATTACGAACCTCAACATGCCCTTAGTGACTCACGAGATAGGGGTTGTGACTGCAGCGCTAGATGTAGTGCAGCTGTACATGTTGCATACAACGATAAAAACACCCCCCCCTAAACTCAAAACACTTGTTGGCAAATGCATGAGGACTCCAAACAAGCAGTGACTACAGCATGCAGCAATGGCACATGGACAAACAATGTCAGACTTACACAACAGGGCAAACTGGATGAGGCATTGTATCCTCCCTGGATGCTTGCTTTACATGGTGGCACGATAAGCAAAGACGATAATGCTAGCACAGCACATATCACAGAAGAAGGCAAACAGGCATGACAGACGCAGCTGCCAGATCCAGAGCAGTGCAGGCATAACAGTGATATCTGCATAGCAGAAAACCACATAAGCATCAACAACACATTACATGTGACATGCATGCCTATGCATCAGTGACCATAGTCTTGATTGGGCACACCAACTGGTTTGCTGTGGCAACCAAGCTGACACCCACTCTACTTGATGAACAAACGCCGTTACGGACTTTGAGCTGTCATAAACCAGAGACACAGACCGCACACTGGTACAGGTGTATGGCCTGCATTGCGGTCCAACGGTATAGACACACCACTTGGTAGCAACGCCCTTACCCTCTTTCACCCTTCTGATCTCGTATGCTGCCTCCAGCGTTGCAGCCATGAGTGCTTGCTGCATTTTTCTGACCTTAGCAATAAATCGCGCTTCAATCGAATCATCATTGAGCGCCTGAACTTGAGCTGCAAACAAATCGAAAGCCCGGGGCACACTAAGCATGAATCGCTGTGACATGCAAACGAACCACCAGCAGCGCCATCCATAACACCCATTTGCTGCTGCCACACCCTGCCCGCTGACATTGCAAGGCATATTCTACTGAGCAGACAGGGCAATGCAGGCTGTTGTAACATGTTTTGTGATTGAGCAAGTCCAAAGGAACCCAAGTAGTTGACAGCAGCACTGATGCCCTGTTGCTGCAAGGCTCAATGCTCAAATGCTTCATCTGTGTATGCTCTCACCACACAAGCGACCTGCTCGCTAGCTTAGTAAGTGACAACTGGCTGTCAGTGCTCTGCAGCCAGACGCGCTGCCGCCGTTGCAACATGTTGGTTGGACAAATAACACTGGTTCGTTCCCATGGGCTAAGCGCCAGTAGAAAAACAACTTGAGAAGCACAAGCACCTTGATGCTGTTGGGGGTCACTTGAGTTGAGATGCCCATGCTGACATCAACTCAGAAGCACAGGTCACCAGTTGCTTACATCAAGAACACGTCTATTGGTGCTTGCTTAATTTTTGCTGATGCCCGTACCATAGTGCAAGCTGCTAAAGTGGATTCAATGCACTGCTGAGTGCTTGCCAGGCCACGAGCTGCTGATGGTTCAAGATTGCTTGCCTGGCAGGGAAGGAAACAGTGCTGATGCCACACTGCCGCTGTGCCTCCACTGGCCAAACATATTGCTTCTACAGAACACCCCAACTGCCTCTGACATGCCTTCGCTCAATGATGGTCAATCTTGATCATGCAATGGCTCAGTACCTCACCTAAAGGAGCGAGAATTTTGTACACATAGCACATCCCGGGCTGGAGCTCTACAGTGGCTGGCGCACATCTGCGAAGACCAGCAGGACACAGCTTGCCAGTACCGAACTCTGCTTTGAGTTGGCTCTATCTTGCTGTACGGCACTGGTTCTGTGCAGCTCCAGGTCTTCTGCTGTAGTGACAGAGCATGAGCTGCCAGACCCTCGCGTTCCACTTTGACGGTGATGACATACTGTGTCATCAGTCCACTGTGGACTACAGCGTTGGTCTATTACTGCTAGTCACCATTTCTGAACAACCCAACTGTTCTTGCCTGCAATGCAATGACAAAGGCAAGACAGGCACATCCAACCCTACTGGGAACTGACACAGACATGTATACAGAGACGCACTGTCGAGCTGTGGCACTGCTGGGCGCCTGCAGCTTGAGAGCTTCCACATTGAGTTATGCTAAACATGCTGCACGCTGCGAGTGCAGATATGTCACGCTGCTAAGGCCAGGTAGCACCCCCCCCCCCCGGCCTGCTTGCCGCTGGTTTGATTTCCAGCATGCTCGTACAAATGAGCAGGTTTGTAACCATTTGCATGATCTTGCACATGAGCGCAATGACTCAACATGTGCGCCAGATAATTGCCCAAAGTAGCGAAGATGGGCAACGCACCTCAGCAGGCGGGTTCGAAAGCGGCTCAACTCTGGTATAGGCTGTACCAGTTTGCTCGCAATGAAAATCAGCAAGTGGCCAACTAGCAGCCTGCCTCAGTTCGGCCCAAGTTGCCACCTAGGTCCCCGGCTAGAGTCGAGACTACGGGTAGCAGCATGAGGAAGGGCGTCCTGTGTCCGCAACACAGCTCAGATATAGATGTCAACGGCAAATCCCGCTCTTGCTGGTCACCTGTTCCTGGATCCGCTGACACCTGACTGTATGACTGCCAGGGCTTCAAGCCATTGGCCTTGTAACATGCCAATTGGCTTGAAATGCGATGGCCTGGCACCCCTCTGCACTGTCCAGCCTCTTGGCGCTAGGGCCCCTTGATGTGGTTTGTTAAGGAAGGAGTTAGCTGCTTCTTTGCTATGCGGGGCTGCAGGGCTGTCAAAGGTGCTGCACTAGAGCTTGCTTTAACCTCACCAGGTTGACGGGAGGGGGTGTCAGTATCTTGCAGCATTCACGCTGCACGGCAATTTTGCCGTATGGCAAGCAATGAGTAGGGCAAATGGTCGTGCTGCCGCCACAGTAATTGTTGTGTTCTATGTAAAAGTGACTGAGTTCTATGTAGGCAGCAGCACCTGGCGACCTGCCTGACCAGGTCGTGATCTAGGCAACAATTGGAATTAAAGACACAATTTTAGGCGTGTTAGACAAACAGGTGTGGGCTCACACAGACACATGACATTTTCCTGGTCATGAGGTGGTGGTGCCGGTAAGGCGGGTGTTTTGTGTTACAGAGTGCAGAGCTCACTTCACAGCTGTGATTGTACTGATAGTGCGCAGAATTTTGTCATCGCTCCGATGTAAGCTACCAGTTCAGCCTTTCTGGTCCCCAGCAAACACTCAGACGCTGATCAACATCATGTTGATATGCCATGATGGCATATGCTGGTCATTACGTCCAGAGCTTATGCACATGCGGCAGCTCCTGCATACTACAAGCACCTCGAGGAATTTATTGTCTACAAGTCATCATCATTGCAGCAAGACTACTTGCGATGATCCAGATATTTCGTTACACCGCCTGCAAGTGGCAGTGGATGGCAGTTGCCCTGTGACCTGTCAATGAGTTGTCCTGGCCTTGGACACTTGATCAGGATCTTGCTCCCGGCCCGGGTGCTTTGGCAGACAATGAGAGTGCATGTGACGGCTTGCAGACCCATTTTGCGTCTGAAAAAGCTTCGAGACGGCACGGAAAGCACTAGCACCTGCTGGTTTCTGTCAACACAGGCCAAGCCCTAGCACCCGACCGGTGGACTGGCTGCATACGAATTAGCAACGAAAGTTTGAAACATGATACCTTTGAAAAACCACGTCTCCCAGCCTTTTCAAGCGTGAGCGTTGGTTGCCCGGGATGCAGGTCACGCTTGGCGCAGGGCAACTGCCCAGGGTGACACTTACTAAGCATGAGTACGCCCCTCGACTAATTCATTCACAACGTACTTCATACACGCTACCCCGCTCGCGAGTGATCAGGGCCCCTGCTGCGCGCTCAAACATTGATGGATACAGCAGAAGGGGTGCTGTAGCCTGCCAGGCAGCTGCAGAGGCAGATGTTGCGGGCAGTACGGTGTCAAACGGCCCAAGGCTCCAGCCAAACGAGCGCGTGTTGAAGCTGTGGCGGAAGGCAAACGCTGTTTGCTTTGACGTGGACTGTGAGTACTGCAGCAGTCAAACTTCTATCGAAGTCGCAGATTCGCAACGCACAGCCCCAGCAGACTGTCTTAGCAGGCCTGCAGATGTATTCATGTTCTATATGTAGCGCTACAAGGATAAACAGCGCGTTGAATACTGCAGCTACATTGATACGGGATTGGGTCCAGCAGCCCTTGCCTGACATCTAGGCGGGTATGAACTCACATTTGCTGGCAGCCGTGTCAGGCCTGTTAACGACAGCAGCAGAAGCCTGCTTGGTCAAGCAACTCATGCCAACATCGAACATGGCTCGCCTTGCATGGTAAAGTCTTGTGACCTGTGTCCTGCAGGCACTGTAACTGTGAATGACTCCTTGGATCTTTTAGCAGAGTTCATGGGATGTGGGGAGTCAGTCGCAGAAGTAACCAACAGGGTGGGTTGAGTGCCAAGCAGCCCTCACTGTCACCAGGACAGCACTAGACTGAACTTGCAGCTTTGGCATTTGTATATGACCCCAGACATTCTTTCCAGACATTAGCAGTCGCAATTGCAGAAGAACCAGAGCTAGCCAACAACGGGCCGAGATGAGTTTCTCGTGACATACCCGAGCAGTTGCATCTGTTACCCAGAAAGCGCCTGCAGCCGCCCCAGGCAGATCTGATTGATTGCCTGTCGCCTGGCCCTGCACTTGTGCTCCCTGAACCAATCTTCTGCCCTAAGCAACAGCAGCCGCAAGTCGCCTAGCGCATCCCAAGGCATAGATCTGCTGTTTCTGTCTATATCGCCTGTCCCCTCGCACTAGCAACTGCACTGGGGTGTGGCACTTCAAATACACTTGCCCCATCAGCAACCAGCGTCAATACAACTGGCATCACCAATGTCATACAAAACATGCCGGACATCCGTCGTGCTTGCGGCACAGAGCCATTGCGTGGCAGCGGCGCTATAGGTCTATTGCAGGGCATGTTGTTCCACCAGCATCAAGTCCCTGTGCTGCAACATGCTGCCAACAGCCTTCACTGCCGTCTGCTGTTCCGCCTGCCTCTTCAGGCTATGGACGGCAGCATGAACCTTGAGCAGGCGCTTGAGGAGCGTCTACGCATCATCAACTGCACACCGGCAGACATCAAGAGATTCATCAAAGCGCATCCACCGAGCAGCAGGCTTGTACCGGTGAGCTGGTGACACAAGCTGCTAGGCGGCCCCAGGGCAGTCAGAGCGGCCCTGACAACAGCTGCCTAAACCTTGCATGTGGGCTGTTGCATTGCAGCGTGCCCCAGCAACAACCACCAAAATAGTCGTGTCTGATGAACACATCTGCAGTATCAACACCAGGAGAGAACTTGTCAAGTATCTGTTGTGTTCGTTGTTGTGCAGGGTATAGAGCAGCTAATCAGGGCTCTACAAGCACGTGGCATTGCAGTATACCTCATTTCTGGAGGATTCAGGTGCGCCCTGTGCTAGGCACAATGCATCTTGCAGACTATCAAAACCTGGCAATCATGCCAACACATAGCAGCTTATAGGGTTTAGAGAGCATCTGGTGTTAGACCCTGGGGTCCAAGACTCGGGGCTTTGGCACATGGCCAACACCATGCATGACTTCCAGGTCAAACTGGCCAGGCATAGGGATGTTCTGGAGCCCCTTGAAAGTTACATATGTGCGACCTTACAGCTTCATGAGCGCAAATGTTGATTGCAGCAGTGCTGGGAGCCAATCCTAGGATGCTATATGCACCTGTTCAAACGGATGCTTGCGGCCTTGGTATTGTACAGCATCTGCTGCGTCTATATACACAACACTGTGAGGGCACCCCTTGGGGGTGGGGTGAACAGGGTGCCAGGTCATGGTATCTCTCTGAGTCAATTGCTCCTAGAGGCGACGCCGCTGACACCAAAACAAAAGCAACAAGTTCGATTTGATGTAGCATTCTGCACCGAGCTGCCAAATCAATTGTGTATGCCTACACCTGCTGTCTGCTAATTTTTTTGTAGGGAGTTGACGCTGCCTATAGCCAAGCACTTGGGCGTTCCCAAGGAGAATGTGTTTGCCAACCGCATGAACTGGCAATGGGATGATGAATCTGGCGAACCAACTCGCCTGGTTGGATTTGACGTGAACGAACCTACAGCTCACAACCAAGGCAAACCAACAGCCATTGCACGCATCAGACAGAGAAACCCTTATAACACAATCATCATGATTGGGGATGGCATCACAGATTTAGAAGCTGTACAGGTGTGATGCCTGTTATGGTTTGGGATGACTGACCAGCTGCATACGTGTTGGTGTGCCCCTTGTGCCACAAGCATGCTTTGGATTCTTTGGCCTTGTTGCCCTTACAGGATACAGCAGACAGAAGCCACATCAAACACTCAATTGCAAACAAGGCATGATATTCAGCGTTTTTTACTGTTTATTCTGCCATTGTCTGCTGCAAGCTTACTTCGTCTTCAACCAACCAATTGCAACGGCTACCCCAGAACCATGTTTCTGCAACGGGAAATGCCTGATTTGCGTGTCCACTGTTGACACAACATGCTGTATGGATGCGGCAAACACAATGCCTCATGTCGTACTTGAGCTGCACCCTTAAAGCCAGACTCTGAGCGACGTTCACCCATACACTGCTCCTCCTGCAGGTTACCGGAGGTGCTGATCTGTTCATTGGCTTTGGTGGCGTTGTGGAGCGCCCTCTAGTAGCAGCAGAAGCAGACTGGTACGTCTACAAGTACAGCCAACTCATTGAGTCGCTCAGAAGATACACAGTAAGTGTTTTTACATTGCTGCCTGAGCCTCGGGTGCTGTCAGCCACGGGGCGCAATGCTTGTTTCAACCTGCGTGGGGATAGGGAGTTGACATGGGGATGCAGCTGTGCTCCTGAACCAGTTGCAATGCGGCGCACCAGGTGCTGCCAGCCACCTAGCTAAACGTCTCGACACACACATCACCCTCCCTAAATTTACTCTAGCGCTATATTGAAAGCGCTGCGCGGAGCTCATCATTGATTGACAGGTTAACATGTGTTGCAGTAGGGAGTTGAATAGTGGAAAGCAGCTGTGCGCCTGAAGAAGGCTTGTTGCGATGTGCTTCTTCAGACTTGTTGGCTCAGACTTGTTGGGATGTTGCACACCAGGTGCAGGCATGTTCTGCAGTGCTACCTGAGCTGTGCTGTCAGCCACACTGTCAGTACAGTCTGTGTTGACACCAGCAGCTGGTTATTGAATGTTGCCAAGAATCGCATAGCAGAAAGTGTTACCAACATGCTCACACTGATCAGCAAGTGATCAGATAGAAACAACATGCGCACACTGACCAAAATCTGAGCAATCAGAAGCAGCATGCACCCCCTACCAGGAGATACAACTGCAGGGCTGTATGACAACCAGAGAAAGGCTGTAGCAGACATATGCCATTAACGATCCATGCAGACAGGTCTTGGGGCAGATGCAATTCAACAGGAGCAAAAAGGAACGCCGCTTTGTCTCAGTGACAGCTGAGCGTGCGGCCGCTCTCATGGGGCGTACGTGTCATTATAACGAAGGAAGATTATTCTCTCAAGTGTTCGCATCCAGCTGCATGAGCCGGTTATAAAAGCGAAAACAGAGGTTGTGTGCTTGATTGAGTTTTATCTGGTCTTATCCTTTGTTAGTCTCAGTGGGTATTCAATCGGGTGTGGATAGTACCATCCTAGATGTTTGGGGGAGGTACCCACTGTGATCTCTCCCTCTCTCTCTCTCTCTCTCTCTCTCTCTCTCTCTCTCTCTCTCTCCTGGTAGGTGGTATGATACACAGTGTGCAACATCAAATAGTTCACTGTTGCTCCTGCTGCTGCTGGTTTCTCTGCCTCCAGGTTGCCATGATTGGCAGTGGTGCTTGGGCCTGTGCTGCTATGCACATAGTAGCTCAAAACTGTGAGGTCCATGATGTTGCTGATGAGTTTGTTGATGACGTCAGAATGTGGGTCTTTGAGGAGGATTACAAGGTAAGAGAAATTATGTTTGATTCCTGGGAATAGTATGGCAGATCCTGAAGCTGACGTTTTCATGTTCAAGGTATGGATCCGGCTAATGCTGTCAGCTCTTCCTTCTTCAACAACCAGCTGAGCTGCGTCTTTTTTCACAGGCCCTTGAATGAGTAAGGAGGTCGATAGCAACATTAGGCTGCCAGGATGCAATGTCAATGAATCCCTAGATTTATAAACACACTGTTCAGAGTCGGGAAGTGTGTACGGAGCTCTATTGAATCGGCGTGCATGTTAATACGGCTTGGGGTTCCTGGAAACAAATACCACATTCGCCGTATAGCTAGGCAGCCTACCCCACACATTTCAGCATACTAAGTTATGCATATATGGCAGATCAAGGTTTAGAAGCACCTCTACTTGCTGTACCGCTGACACTCCATATATGTGGTAGCATACTGAAATGCATCTGGAAGTGCCCCCGTGCAGGCGGCCAGGTACGGCCAACTTGAAACATTGGACTGTTTTGTCACAGCATGTGTGCTTGCAATGACCCAGGGGCGTGAGGGTTTAGGAACACTAAACCTCAACCCTTAACCCTAATGGAACTCAATGCCCTAAAGCCTGCCCTGTGGTTGTACTGCAGGGTGACAAGCTAACTGAGATCATCAACACACAGCATGAGAACCCCAAGTACCTACCAGGCATATCACTTGGCAGTAACACAATCGCAGACCCAGATCTTCTGTCAACGGTATGCACTATCTCATTGTAAAATTTGTGTGTTATATCGCCTAGTAGTAATCACAGCAGCCAGTTGTTGGAAGTGCCCATTGCAATCACTGCAGCCTTCAAAAATTGGTATTGATCTCTCTCACGCAAACTCCTCCGGCTGCTCCCAAGCTCTGTTAGTAACATATTTGAACCTGGTATGTGACCTCTGAACAATAAGTCGGCCCTGTGCGACCTGTCAGCGTAGCACACACAGGCTGGCCGATATCGGTGTATTTTTCTGCCTGCCGCCCGCTTCCCCATCTGTAGGTCAAGGATGCTGACATCCTGATATTCTGTGCGCCACACCAGTTCATTCGCTCAATCTGCAAGCAGCTCATTGGCAAGATCAAACCAGATGCTTTTGCCATCAGCCTTATCAAGGTACTGTACTTGACAGCACTTTCTTTGTGACTTCAAGACACTGTCTCAAAACACATGCGATGGCACCTAGTACTCCATGTGGTGCTATGTTTTTGAGGCATGTGGCATTGGGCAACTACAACTGGTCGTGATTTGATACTAACAGTCCTCTTAGCTAGTAACTTGACGGTACCGAGTGTATGTAATTGGCAGAGCAGCAGAAGCAGCACATTCCTGCAGGATGGGCGTGTGACCTTCTGGCTGTTTGCGCTGAAGGTTGCACCCTGCTAACTGCCATAATTACTTACTTGGCAGCGCATGAGCTTGTCAGTACTCACATGGCCTGCAAGGAATTGGACAAGCTGCATCCAAACAAACTTCCAGAGACTGCTGCACTGGGTATTGGTTTGGGTCACAACACTGCTTCCGTAAACACTACATGTGCCCCAAAAGTCAACACACCATCTGTGTGCTATCTGCAGTGCATGCAAGTGCGCTCAGATGGCCCTCAGTTAATCAGTCACTGCTCCTACGATCAATACATGTGCTTCAACTCAACAAACCATCTGTGTGCTATCTGCAGTGCATGCAAGTGCGCTCAGATGGCCCTCGGTTAATCAGTCACTGCTCCTACGATCAATACATGTGCCCCATAAGTCAACACAACATCTGTGTGCTATCTGCAGGGCATGCGAGTGCGCTCAGATGGACCTCAATTGATCAGTCAAATGATTACAAAGTACCTCAACATAGACTGCAGCGTGCTCATGGGCGCCAACATTGCCGGTGATATCGGGAGAGAGCAGTTGAGTGAAGCCACCATTGGCTACACAAACCTAGACCACGCTAAAACGCTGAAGAAGCTCTTCCAAACGAAGTACTTTGTGGTTAACTTGCTTCC
>NSMO01000767.1:0-13431 GCA_002588565.1 Coelastrella sp. UTEX B 3026
TCAGATATTAAATACATCAGGTGTCAAGTCTGTGAGTCAATGGTAAAGCAAGCCTCTCGAAGAGTGAAGACCATGCGCAGCGAGCTGAAACCAGGGCACCGGGTGCGCTCACACCACAGTGCCAGCTGATTGCCGGGACAGCAGCTGCTACGATTCGGCAGACACTGCAGCACATGTTACCAGCATCTTCACTACAGTCATTTGCCTGAAACTGTCTCTGCCAGAAGTGGGGTATGTAGTGCAAATCCTTTGCAGCTCCGCAGCACCCAGCAACCAATCTAAAACCAAATCCTAGATCACAACCTTAGCAACGTCTCCTGCTCGGTTGCACATTTGTGATCACGGCTAACCTCCATGTGTTAAAGGAATTGGGAAAATTCACTGATCACATGCATGATTGGTCCCCCGCAGTTGGATGAGAGCAAAATCATTGAGTACTTGGAGAATATGTGCAACGCAGCAAAGCCCGACGGGCTCTGGATCAACCATTACGACATTGTAGAAACTGATGACAAGCTGAAGCTTGTGGATACAGGCAAGGTGAGAGCACTAGCGCATTCGATGAGCATGTTGTAATGCTGTGAGACACTGATAGGGTCCCGGTCGATTGTGTAGAATGTGGTAGGGGTCTCAGCTATGATGTGAGGCGGCTTCTCAGTTCTTCTGCAGCACTGCCACAAACTGCCTTCATGCACTTGATGATGGATGCAGACCCGGGCAAACTGCCTCAATGCGGCTGGTATCAGCAAACATGTTGCATGATACACCAGTTCATAACTGAACAAGCCAAGTGCATTCAGGACATCTAGTTGGCTCTGAGCTGACACTGAGATTGCGTAGAGCTCACTTGAAAGTAGTGCAATAGAGATGGGGGTGCCGCCACAGTATAAGTTGATCATGTTCAGCAAACCCTGAAGTCTGAACGCCCAACCTCCTAAACTCTTGGCATCCAGCCCTCAACTCTTGACGTATCCAGGGGAAGCAGTCGGCTTTGTACTCCTTGTGAATCAAGTATAGTAGTGGAACACTCAGTGTGGCCAGCGGTCCTTGACTGGCTTGTTTGACTTGGTGGCTCACATATGTTCTCAGCGGAGTGCGCAGCCCCTACCACAAGATATTATTAGATGTGCAGCCTGCAGGATTTAGTCACACTTGCGATGTGACGATGCTCACTGCATTGTGCGCTCACTGCAACATCCTTTGTGTGCTCTGCAGCCCAGCAAATGCAACACAGAATGCACAACGATCGCCAGAGCTTGCAGCGACCTATCAGAGGACCTGGACCTGTCTGATCTCTCTGAGGCCTTGTTTGCTGGAAAGAGCAGAAGCAGTATCACACAGACCGCGTGTTATGACATGACTGATGCTTGTACGGTGAAGCCACCACCAGTGCCCAAGGTGTGTTGTGCACTCTGTATCCTGTGCATCTGCTGGCACAGTGTGTTGGTGGTCTCTTGATTGTGGCATCATTGTGTTGTCAGCATCACAGCAGGCAGGTCATGTGCGGTTGTGCAGTTTCACGTGCTGACATTGGTTCGGGCAGTCTGCCAGATTCCCACGACAGTGAAACTGGGCTCACGGCACAGCACAGTCGCACTTAACTCTGGCTTGAGTATGGTCCAATCAAAGCATCTTCTGCACAAAGCAGTGATACTTGTGCAATGTCAGCTAGTAGCAAGCATGTCATGTGTCTTCATATGCTGTAGGATCGTGCACCGGGGCCTCCTCATGTGCCCATGACAGCAGATGAAGCACAGCGTGAGGAGATGATGGCCAGTATGAAGGCTGCAGGACTCAGCGGTCAGATGTACAACCGGGATGACATCATGTCTCAGGTACGCAAAGCGGCCAGCCAGCGGTACTACAGGTTCTGTTTGAGTATGCAGTACTACATAGTGTTGTCAGTGACTAGTGTGTTTTGCATCAGATGTCTTTGCTACAGAAGGTATGGTATGTCATGTTATGTACTACATACTGTTGTCAGTGACTAGTGTGTTTTGCATCAGATGCTACAGAAGATATGGTATGTCATGTTATGTCTATGTTTGCCAGACCAAACATGAAACGTATGTTGGGCCCTGCAAGGCGATCTGTATACATAACCAGCTTGCTGTGATCGCATCACAGCAAGCTGATTATGTATAAACAACACCTTGCAGGGCCCAACAATCAGTGAGCAGTCCCGGCCTATTTGTATAGCGAGCCGTATTGCTGTTCTGGGTGGCCATATGCCCTCATACAGTTTATGCACACTGTATCATCTGCGTAGTCAATAAATGTCACGCACAAGCTGTATGCACTGTCATGTCTTGTTGATGCGTTCTGCTTTTGCAGATGAATGACTTGCAAGACATGGCTGATGGGGGACAGTTCAATGAGGTCCCCTTGCACGAGGTTCCATCGGATGACACCGCTGCAAGCAAGCCTGCTACTGCAGTCTCAGACGTTGTGAACAAGGCAGGGGAGGCTGTGCAGGAGGTGATAGGGCAGGCACGAGAAGCCGCAGCTGCAGCAGTTGAGAAAGCTGGGGGATATCTGAAGAGTACGTTGGGCAAGATCAGTAGCAGCTTGAAAGGTGTCAGGGAACAGGAACTGTAGCAATTAGGTCGAGAGGTACTGATAGTTGTACTGGTGATCTAGTAGAGTGTAAACGGAAAGGCCACGACGCTACCATTGTATTCACTTCCTTGGACTTGTGCGCAAGGCATGCCGGGTAATGGTCACTCCCGCGTGACAATATCCAGTGAGCTTGTTGAGCTGGCACCGAGGTCGACGCAGCTAAACTTCGCAGCAAGTACCTGGTCTGTGAAATCACCTTATATACTGCCCCGTGATAGCAATGCGTCTCTCGCCCACATGCATGTGAGTCCCTTGCAGATCATGTTGTGCTGCGCAGCCCGGGCACGCCGACATTGGGTAACCGAGTGGCCGTCCGATCGGATCGGCAGTGGAGGATTGCACCGCCACACTTGTGGCACTGCAGCTCTGCCAGCGCATATTCTTGTTGCATTGGCTCAGTCACTTCTATTTTTGCAATGGCTCTCTCCTGCGGTTGGCGTTACTCCCCCTACGGCAAGCTGACCGACCGGCGAGGATGCAGCTGACGAGTGCTGAACCGACCGCAGCCCCACTGGAGCCGAGTAGGCTACAATGCTGCTGGGGACGTACCCGATCAAGCAAACGTGAGTAGAGCACGAACAAGTAGCAAGCCGGGCCGTTCAGACGGCGATAGCCCTAACTCGCCACGTACCGGGGCCAATCATCCGGTCGTAGTGACTAGAGATGCCTTCACTACATCATAAGTTATGCATAACCATCAGGCACAAGGGGAGCACACAGGAGTCTGCAGATCCTGGCACAGTGTGTAAAAACATGTACAAACAACGGCTGCAAACATGTACTCACGTTGTAACTGCCAAGATACAGCATGGGCCTCTGGCTGCAGAGCTGTCCTTATCAATGCGACTCTCAAAAGAAACTACTACCAACTGTCCGTGCCATTATCAGTGGTCAGGACAACCAGTGTTTGTAAGGCAACCGTGCTGGGTTGCCTGTCGCGTGTCTCAAGAGACCAACAATAACTCAACCTAGTCTCTAAATCCCAGTGCAACCCCAGGTGCAGCACACTGGTTCTGGGCCATAGCCAGTTAGAGTCATCATTCTTTCCTGACCCACTGCATATTGAGGTAAACCCCGTGATGTCAAATGCAAAGAAACGGTGTCTTAAACCAACAACCTACTGTTAAGCAGGGCAAGAAAACAAAACACATGTGTGCCTTGGTAGCTGCCTCGGCACCAACAACACACAAGGGCCCATGCCCTGGTCAACACGTTGCATAGTAACATGTCCTTAGCAGAATGACAGCACATTTTGGAATAGAGCACAAGAACACTTAAGTTTACCATTAGTGCAGCCATATCCAACACTGGTTGACGGATGTGGCAGGTTGAGAGCAACAGATAGCGCCCCACACGAGTCACAGGACCCGAGCACACATTGACAGCACCACAAGCTGCTCCACATGTCTCCAGTGCAGCTCACAAACAATCCTGGTCCATGTAATAACGGCAATAACTAGTGCTAGTACTACTGTGGCGCATACAACGGCTCAGCTGGCACCCCAGCCTCTACCAGCAGATTGTCCAGCGGCATGTGACATGGTATCCAAGCCACAGTACCACCGAAGCCCATGTCAGAGATCACCCATAGCAGCTTATGATGTCGCAGTCAACACAAACCTGGACACCGCTGAAAATGACCGCCTGCCCTTGCAGTGTGCAGAAGGCTCTGAATGATAAGACATGGTACGGCCTGGCCGTACCAAAAAACCCATTGCTATAGCATCTTGCAATCCAGCAGACCGGCCAGGGGGTTCGCTCACAATGCATTGCTGGCAGCTTGCTAGGGTTTGCCAAGGGCACGCTGATAGCTCATGTCAGGGAGCATGTGCGGTCCCTTTGTGAAATAGATGCTCTGGCCTATCTACTGGCAATGCACACTGAGTAGCTGATTTATGTGTATATGTACAATGCACACTATAAGCATAGTTTGCCTGCCTGCAAAAGCGACCAATGGTCTGCTGCAAATGTCCTACGATGCTACAAGCACTGCAAAACCCTCAACATACACGCCTTGTAAGCACACCGACAGCGTGAGTGCAGCATGCTATCAAGCAGATGTCTAGAACTGCACGGCAGGTGCAGGGAGAGGGATAGTAGCCCCCGGCAAGCTGCCTTGTAACGGCACTGCTGCTGCTGCTGGCACTGCTGCAGCTCCTACTGACGATTGCATGGGTATGCTTGCCGCTGCTGGTGCAGACAGTGGTGCTGCTGCACCCGGGAGCAGGCCTGCTACTGCTGTTGTTGCTGGGGGTGGCATGGATGCAGAGAAGCTTGCCGCTGCCACAGCTGGCAGAGGTTCTGCTGCTGCTGCTGCTGCGCCAGAGCTTACTGGCGTTGATGCCAGGTCAAAGTCGAGCAGATCCGAACTTTCGTCAAGTAGACCCTGTTCTTCCGCTTCCGGTGCGGCATCCGGCGCTATGTCCTCTGCTGTTGCAACTGCTGTGAGAGCTGGTGCTGGGTTTGCAGGCGGCTGGGTAGGCTGCCATAGGTTCAGAGTCTGGGTAGACCCGGAGTTGCTGCTGTCGCTGCTTTGGTCGGTGAACAGGTTGGCCCAGGTGATGGTGACGCCGCCTTTTTTGTTCCGTACAATTGTGGATAATGGTGCCGGTACCACATTCACTGCTGTATAGCCGACAGCGATCGACGGGTGTATGACCTCGTCGACGGCCGTCTTGCTGACGCCGTACGGACCTTCAGCGTGATGAATTTCGCTGGCGTTCTTGAATAGCAGCAGCCTCTTCCGCAGCATGTCCAAAGCCTCCTGCGGCATGTCTCCCATCATATCGTTTGGCGTAAACCAGTGATCCATATAGATGCGCGCCTGCGTCCTCTTCGCATTGGGGAAGTAGATGTTTAGCGCGTTCGGGTTCATGATCGCCGCCGACAAGCTGAACGCCGAGTTGGACATGATCAGGACGTCGGCGGTGGACATCATCTGCCAGCTCCAGGAAAGGTCCGTGCTGATTAGCATGACGGCTGCGGGCATGTTCGTACGGAGGTACCGGAGCTCCGCTTCGCCCTCCGTTGTGCTGGGAGTCTCCGTGTACACCTCGACCGTGAAATCGCAGCCTACTTCGTCCATCACCTGCATCCATGCAGCAGACATCCCACACGCAAGCTCAACAGTGGCTTACCGTCTGCCAGCGGCATTCTGGTGTCAGGTGGCCTATGATGCCTGCTGCTGTGTTTCAGCAGAACATGTTGTGCAGGATTTATGGTGCCGTGTTTTGACACCCACCAAAACTTCATTATAGATCAGCAACCGTTGTATTGGATACACTCGTTGCTTCAAACATCAACATGTTTTTACAGGCTGCAACTGCCTATGATACTGGTGCTGCAAATGCAGCTTGCTTGCTGTTTGCAAAGCTTAGCCAACGCACCTCAACAATCTTCTTCACCACATTCACGTAGTATGCCGGCGGCAACATGCGGTCCCGCCACCGTGAGTTCTCTGCAATGTCGCCTCGTCTGAAATGCACAGCTATCCGTAATGCATTCAGCAGCCAGCTCCTTCCGGGGGCTATTGCTTTGTCCTGGGCTTGGGCTGCTCGACACACCAGTCGGGCCTGCAATCACACCACAGCACAAAATACACAAGGCGTGCTGGAACAGCGTCCGATCCACTTGATTTGGATTTCAGATAGCACCACTGCTGGTCAAGCTGATTGCTTGATCCTGTACAACTGTTGGTCACGTTTTGATTCGTGACTATGACAGAAGCTGCTGTCCAAATACAGCCAACACTGCTGCTGCCAGAATCAGTGTCTGCCAGTCTCTGCCAGTGTCTGCCAGAATGAGTTTCATTGAACTCTTCGCTGCTAGCTGTCGTAGCACACCCATCCACGTTTGCTGGTTTGAAGCTTCTGAACACGCATGCTGGGATACTGTGAATAAAAAGGTGGGTTCTGCCCAAGCACTGATACATGCTGCGAGTGTTGTTCAGTCTGCTGTTGACCACTCTCGCAATTGCACTGCTCTGTTTGCCCCAACTGCTGCTAGCTGTCATACCGCGCTTCCATGTTCTGCTGATATGGGGCATGGCAGATGTGCACCTGCTGGCTGCTGCAAATGGGAGACATGGTGGGCAATGACCAATGCATATTATGCTGCCAGTGCTGTTGGCCTACTGCTGGCTGCTGCGTTGCCGCTCCTGCGACCCTGGGTGCAGGCCTCTGCAGATTGTGCTGCAACCAGTGGTGATTACGATGAATTGACAAGCTCGAGCTGTGAAGTGCTTGCGTATAATCTGAAGGTATCAGTCATTGCCCATCAGTGCTAAACAGAGAATGCTCTTGTGACTGCTGCTGTCTTCTGCTGCTGTGACTTTTTTGCTTTCAAAGCTGCTGCTGCCGCTGGGTGTGCTGCTTGGAATTCTGCTGCGGCGGTGGCGGCCGTGGGTAGTTTGTCTCCAAGACACGTTGGCAGTACGGTACTGCCAACAACAGCTGCTGCTGCTGCTGCTCACTGATCCGAACCATGTCTCCTGCAGCAGTGGACTGAACTCAAAATGTGCGAATGATTCAAACACCGGTAGCCGATACTTACCGATGGTTGCTCTGGTCTGAAAGCTGGGACTGAGAAATACATGTCCGGGTGCTTTTGCAGTATGTACGTGGGGAACTCTATAGTGAAAAGTGTTGGCCGCCGGATGAACCAAGCGTAGCGGATCATCTTTGTCAATTTGGTGAGCCCTACATACTCCAAGTATTCATTCTCCCAGTCCTTTACGTCTGCTTCTGTAACGTTGCCTGGAAGAGTTACCATTCGCCGGATTTTGTTCATAAGCCGCCGGTCGTTCTCATTGAGGTACCCACAATCTGAGTCCCGGAAATGAACCCTGCCGTCCACATGCCCAACACACTGTATGGGCCGGTGGAGATACTGCAGGTTCAAGCTCTTGGCAACTGCGTATATGCCCATGAGACGCATTGTCTGAGCACCCACGCCGTCCCTAGTTTTGTGGGCATATGTGACTGCGATGTTCTTTTGAACCCATGAGTCGCTGAACAGCGGGTTGAGAGGCCAGCTTTGCTTGGGTGCTGCGGCCATACCAGCTGCTGAGAGATCGTAGAGCAATGCTGCATCGACCTGCATGAGCGATCATGGCCAGCAGTCATGACCCAGCTCACACCTACTGCTGCAAGGGCAAACTACAGCGTACGGCAGGTCCTCTGCTGCCACACGTGCCCAAAGAAGCAATACAGTGCTTGTAAGTTGTTGTATGAAGCACTAACGCATGCTGCTGTGATTCTCACCGGAATGTTTCTGGCGAAAGCGCCAGAGAGCGCGATTAAGCTGAGAGCAAGCCCTATGGCCGTGCGCGGCGGCCGTCCAGCCATGATGCTGCCTAGTAGTTCAACATAGCTACATTGAAGCTGTACCAAACCGTCAATAGCCGTGAATGTGCCTCTCAAAAACGCTCAGTACGCAAGTACAGCAGAAAGACGACCTTGTACTGATCGCAGACGCTTCACTGCCTACTGCCCCATGCTACAGCTTGCTGCATGCATCATCGTTGTTTGTGTATCATTCTGCGGGGATCGGGCCAAACCCAGCGGGCATCATCGCCGGTTCAGTTGTCGTTGGGCCTGAACCATTGCAAAAGCTGTTTGAACAACCAACTTTATTTATTTTACAATGGCGTTTGTGACGTGAACACACAGGTTCCATGTGACATCTGGGACATCGGGTGCCACCCATCGGCAGATGCCAGAAATGGGTGCAGTGGCGAGGACCAGCTCGTGCCTGTCGTCACATACTAGCCGGCACTGCGATGACACGTTATCCTGCAAGAATCCTGCTTCGCGCGAGCAGCTTTTGTACCACGTCGAGGCGGTGAAAAGTGTACTGTCAAGCACAGGCAGGTGTGCTTTACGGCTACATCGTTTGATGGCAGCTGTAGTTGATCCATCAATACACAGTCGACATGCGCTATCCACAACCCGTCAGCGTGAGCACCGCATATTAAGACATCAGCCTCAGCTGCTCTGCTATGGCTTAGTTGGGAAGCGTTCGTTTGAATGTTGTGCAGGATGAAGGCTGTGCGAGTTGCAAAACAACATACAAAGCCTGTTTACCTCAACTGTCGTGCTAAGACTGCCCTGTGTAACACTGCAACAGGGAACAGCTGCTGGAAGGAATCTTGGAGATTGAGACAACTGATCAAGCAGAGCAGCTGTCATGGTGTGGCGACTTCAAAGTCATCAGATTACACAGTGCACATAGGAACTACAGGTACTGTGCTAAAAGATCCGCTTCTCTCTGGGAGAGCGGCAGCAAGAGTACAGCAGATTCTGGCAGCAGCAGCAACAGTAGCTGTCAGTCACTGGCAGCAGAGCCAAGCAACCAGGCACCAGCAGCTGCACGATGTATGGTCTGCCTCGCTGTAGGCACCATCATACGCGTCAAATAAGCATGAAGGGCATGATGATACATCAAAACAGTGGCTGTGCAACACTAGCACCCATGATGTGGGCCCTTACTCTCCTCGGGCTAATAACTGCCGACAACCTTAGCCAGGCACTTTGCCAGCGGGCAGTACACATAGCCGTGATGTGTGCTGGATGTACTTTTGACGCAGGGCCAATGTACCCTACGAGCAGCAGATGCAACAGGTGCTCACGACCCGTCCTATACCCCGAGGTGATGTACTGGGGTTCATCCTTGGACAAGTCATGAACACAGAAGAGGCAGAGAAGCTCTTGGCTGCAGCAGACTCAGCGGCAAAGAGTCAGCACCTAGCACAGCACATGTTCAGCTTCACGGTGTTCCCGCCCACCAGCAGCAGCAGCAGCAGCAGTAGTGGAAAGCAGCAGCAGCAGCAGGGTGGGGTGAGCAAGGATATTACGGTGCTGGCGAGGTCTTGTGTGCAGGGGAACCCCTTGGCCCAGGTGCGACCTGACTGCATGGCCCATCACAGCAGTACAGCTTGTGCTCAAGATGCCATGCTAGTCAACATTTGGAGCTGCAAATCCTCTGCTACAGAGTCATTTGGCACTCAAAACAAGTATGTACGGGCCTGCATCAGAGTGGTGTCATTCAAGTATGTTGTTGCCATGCTATGTGCACTCCTCTGGTGGCCAAACCCGTCACCATGCTGCTGCTAATCCAGGTGCTAGACTACAGGCAAATCAGTGCAGGCTGGGAGGTGATCGGTCCCGGAACAGGGTGCCCAAATGCAGCGCTTCTACCAGTATCTCACAACAGAACAGGCAAAGTTTACTTGGCAGCAGTAGCGATCCGAGATATTGCGGCATCAGAAGAAGTAACATACAACCGCGGGACTGTCAGTTATGTCAGAACCATCAGTACCATACTCAGAGGCCAGGGTTTAGCAGCTGGCAACCCAGGCACAGGGTTTAAGGGTCACCAGGGCTTAACCACAGGTCCCAGAACCCTGGAGGGGTTTCATAACATGTTGAAGCAGCAGATAACAGATGCGTTGCAGACATGTAAGCAGCTGCCAACGACTGATGGGAGGCAGGCGGGCCAGATCATGCAGCTGCTGACGCTGGCGTCTGAGGTTGCACAGGAGGCTGCTGCTGCAGCAAAGACAGCAGCAGCAGCAGCAGTAGCAGCTGCAGGCCAGCGGCAAGCACGTGATGCAGTTGCTGTTGCGCAGCAGCAGGGATTGACTCCTGCTGCTGCTGCTGCTGCTGCTGAAGCTCAACTCAAACGTGCTTGTGGGTTGCAGCAACAGCTGCCAGCAAAACCTGCAGCAGCAGCAGTACAAACAGCAGCAGCAGCAGCACAGTACAAACAGCAGCAGCAGGAGCGGGCAATCGCACTCACAGCAGTAACACAGCAAGCTCCCAGCCGACTAGCAGCTCAAGCCAAGCAGCAGCAGCAGGAGCAGGTGCTTGCGGCTATCCTGAGAGGCAATTCACAGTTTTCACAGGTAAGAACAGTAGTCTAAGTCCTGCAGCAGCCGCAGGCAGTACAGACTCTCCCAGAGCTTTGGCAGCAGCAGCGGCAGCAGCCGCCGCTGGCATCCCCATGTCCCCACGAGCAGCAGCAGCATCGCCTGGCAGCAACACAAACCGGTTGCCAAGCCAGGCATCACTGCAGGAACCACCGCTGCAGCTATCCCTAGTGACCGTGGCTGCTGGTATAGCTGATGTAGCATGTGACAACAGCGCTGGCAGCAGCACTGGAGAGGGTGCTTCACCAGCTGCTGCTGCTGCCGCGCAATCGCCAGCATGTAGCAGCAACAGCAGTGGCAGCAGAGTGTACAATGGACTTGTGTTCTCCAACAGTCATGGGTGCAGTAACCTGCAGATGCTGGTGCAGCTGCTTAGCCATAGCGACGAGTCCAAACGGAGATCGGCGGCGACGGCTCTGCTGAACTTAGCGTACGATAGCGCGCACAACCGCGAGATCATCGTGGAGTGCGGTGCGGTAGAGCCCTTGATCGCAATGCTGCGTTCCGGGAGCGAAGCTTGTCAGATCGCCGCTGCAGGAGCGCTCTCGAACCTCGCAATCGACAGCCCTGCGAACCAGGCTGTGATAGGCGACGCCGGTGGCATTCAGGTACTGATCTCGTTGTTACGTAAGGGCCCCGCCAGCCTCCAGAAGCCGGCAGCACGAGCACTCAATAATATGGCATGGGATGCCGAGAACCGGGTGTTCATCGCTGCGTCCGGCGGCATTCCGCTGCTCGTCAAGTTGCTCGGTAGCACCGACGAGGACACGCAAGAGAACGCGGCTGCGGCGCTCATGAACCTGTCCCGAGATGTGGCCTACGGGATACCATCAGCGGTAAGGAACTTCATTGTGTCGTGACATAGTCTGTGCTCATATCGTGGCTTACTACTGTGAGCTTATGCAGTGCCACAGCCTGAAGAGCCACAGCACTGTGACCTTTGATCTGATACGTTTGCAGTTTAGCACACAAGGGCATCCGGTGGTGCTGCTGTCACTCCAAAAGTGTTGCAAATATTGTTGGTAGACCAGCCACCGGCTTGACCGCACTAGACTGGCAAGTGTCATGGCGTTGGCTGACTAGCCAAAGCTCACTGACTCAATGTCACTCAACAGACTGATGTATGCTTACTGCTGTTCAGATTGCCACTGCTGGTGGAGTTCCAGAGTTTGTACGTCTGCTCAGCAGCCCCAGCAGGCACGTGCAAGAGGCAGCAGCAGGGGCAATCATGAACATGGCATACAGCACGCTGGAGAACAGAAACATGATCACTGCAGCAGGTGAGTTTGATCACACCGGGCCTAGCATCATACCACAGCTGCTCGATTTGGCAGCAATGTACATCTGCCAGTGGGTTCTATCTCCAGTGAAAGCTGATGTCCCACTTTCACATGAACGCTGCAGTTGTGGAAATGCTCCCCAGCTATTACCCAATGCAGAGTAGTGTTCACTGTGATCCTAGTCAGTGGCGCCTTCTTGCAGTTAATTGCTCGGCTGTCACCGGGGCAACATCTGCCCTGTGCAGGTCCACCTTTAAACAGCAATGCAACCTGAAGGTTACCTTGCATGCAGGTGGCATCAAAGCATTGATATCATTGCTATCCAGCGCCAATGAAGGTGTGCAACGCAGTGTAGCAGGCGGCCTCAAAAACCTAACTCAAGACAACCCAGCCAACCAAGCAGCAGTAGCAGCAGCAGGTGGTATACCTGTGCTGGTTAACCTGCTGGGCAGCAGCAATACAGATGTGCTGTTTGAGTCTACTGGAGCTTTGTGGAATGTGGTGTTTGACAACCCAGATAATCAGCTGTTCCTAGCAGCTGCAGGTGAGCTTCATGTTTGCCAGACATTGTGTGCGGTTTGGAGGTTTCATGCTGCTTGCAGGTTTGCATGCCAGCATCATCAAAAGACATCTTCTGCTGCCTGTGACTGCTGCAAGCTGGCCCAGACCAGTCCAGGGTGACCTAGTTCAAGTGCCCGGTCTGGTGCATGGTCAACTAGTGGCCACATTGTAGTCTCTGCTGATGCCAGCTTCGACCAAGCAGCATTACTCTTATGTGCTACATATACTGCAGCTATGCATGCTAGCTGCCTCTAGCATTGAGTGGCCAGGGAAGAAGGTGCCCATGGGCCAGGGAAAAAGGTGCTTCGATGTTGTGGCTAGCCGGAGTCCACACTCAAATCCCACCGGCTGGCACATATACCAAACTCAGATCTATAAGCCAGCTTCAATATGAAACAGAGTTATCAGACATACGATCCCACCAAAATGCGACAAGCATTTCATCTTCAACAGGTCAACACCTGGTGATTGTCATTATCATGGCCTGCACACTGCCACTAGCAAGGAGGTTTTGAAGAACCTGATCTTATGTCTCTTTGTCACTATGTGGAACAGGTGGCATACCAGCGTTGATCAGTCTGTTAACCAGCAGCAGCTGCGAAGATGATGTGAAGTGGAATGCAGCAGGAGCTCTCAGAAACACAGCACACAGGAATCCTGCTAACCAGATGCTGGTGGCTGCATCAGGAGGAATACAACCACTGATACATCTGCTAAACAGCAACCACCAGGGTGTACAGCAGGAAGCAGCAGGTATGAAATGACATAGTTTTTGGCGTATGCTGCAGCTCAATGATGTAATCTCAATACTTTTTTTCAACATGCTTACCTAGTGCAGTGCAGCAGTGGCCACTGGCCTGAACATAGTGAGCATGTCAGCCCGACCAGAGGGATCAACATCTTCAAGGGGGGCTGAGGTGTGTGGATCTCAGCCAGCCAAAACATGACACAACCCCCCCCCCCCCCCCCCCCCACCCCACCCCGCCCCCCCCACCCCCGCCCACCCCACCACCCCCCCCCCCACCAGCCACGCAGCGGCACTGC
>NSMO01000767.1:13441-43490 GCA_002588565.1 Coelastrella sp. UTEX B 3026
GTGCGCATTAACTCCCCCCCAAAGAGGAACCCAATTTCGAGGGGCGGGGGGTTTTGGTGCACCCCGCCCAACCAAAACACCCCCCCCCCCCCCCCCCCCCCCCCCCGCCCCGGGATACCCTCAGTGCCAGCTGGCACCCAGTACTGGCTGTGCTGTTGAGACTGCAACAAACCAGTAGTAGTTTGAAACCACGTGGTTTAAGACGCAGGTTGTTAGCCTGTGTGTGTTGTCTGCAGGCACTCTCATGACCCTAGCAAGCCACACTCCAGCCAACAGGACCCTGATCGCACAAGGCAGCGGTATACCCCCATTAGTCAACTTGTTATACTCCAACTTTGCCCAAGAAGAGGCGGCAGGAGCCTTGAAGTATTTGGCAAAGGACAATCCAAACAATGTGGCAGCTATAACAGAGTACGCTGGGGCTGTGCAAGCATTGCAGGTGTTGGCAGCCAACAGCAAGAACAAACATGTGGTGCGAAATGCTGTTGGTGCTTTACGCAACTTGGGGTTGGCGCAATGAACACTTGTGGTTGAATGTGTGTGCCAGCACATGGGCAGCTGCCGTCAGGCCACATGAAGCGAGGCTTGGCTGTTTGAGGCATAACTCGAGTGGCTGGCTATGTGAGTGGCTGGCTATATGCCTGCGGCTTGGCCCTCTCTGTGACTGTTCAATGAGGTTTTAAACTAGCTAAGCATGGTGGCTCATTGAGGCTTAACTGACCTGATATAGTCTATAGTGTTGTATAGTCAGCCAAAGCATGTGGCTTCGCAACCTGGCAGTTAATCTTGCAGCAAGCTGCCCTGGGTTGCCGTCATAAGCATGATGAATTGACCCGACCACAGTGACCCCCAATGACAGGAAAAGTCATCCGTGACCAGGAACTGAATTTGTCCTGTGATATGGGCAGCGTAATTGCAGTCTGGTTCATCACGCAACTATCTGCCTTGTGTTGCCGTGATTGGAATTTCGTGTTCTCATACAACTGTTTCATGACTGATTGACTCCTGATGACACATGCCAAGTTTGGTGCTGCGAGTTATTCAGATTGAAGCATCTGAACCCTTCCTTTCTATAGAACTTGCAGAGCATTGTCCATGGTTTCTGCAGCCGATTGGGCAATGCACTGACATGTCATGTTGTCTGTGTGTTGTACCTGTCACATAGTGCAGCATGTGTACTTTAAAAATTGTCTTCTACATGCCAGTTTTGACCATAGACTTTCAAGACTACCGCTTCGTTCAGTTGCCCACTCCCCCGCCTCCCAGCACTTCAAGATACATTGCTTTGCAGATGTTTGACCTGACCATTTGTATGAAATCAACCAAAGTTCACTTTGATACGTACACATGTTATGCCATAGTGACTGTGTGTCATAGTAGTGTTGTGCCAGGGCCGTTTGGTGAACCCAGTAACTGCTTGTGCCGGGCATGTCAGCTCCCACAACCTGCCAATGCTAGCCTGGAAGCTGCTGGCATGTAGGCACCGTCAGCTGTCAGTCTGTGGGCGTTGACTGCGCATTGTGACAAGTTATGCCCTCTGTTCATTCAGCAAAGGACCAGCCAGCCAGTGCTGATTGACTTCCTGTGGAATGCTGTGTGCTGCATTGTTGTTTAGCTTGGTGGAGCTGTGGTTTGTCAGGCCTGTGATGGTCTGAAAAGTTACTCTAGTGCATGCCCTTAGTCGTGCTACTGTGTTGTTGGCTTCTCTGCATGGCATGACAGCCTGCTGCTGTGCTCCATCCCATCTTTGTAAGCTTACGACTCCCATCTTTAGTCGTAAGCCAAACTGTTCAGATGCTTGTGAGTACACCAGCTGTGCAGTGCAAGCACGGAGACGCTGTCCATGCTGTTTCCCCCGCCTCCCCCAGCCTGTGCAGCATGAGCATGCTGCAGTAGGCACACCCATGTAGACAGGCACTGCAGCAGGCACAGCAGTGCAGTATACGTAGCAGCCAACACTGCTGCAGTTGGGATGAGTTCAAAGACCATCACTGCAGGATATTGTATTGGAGTTGCAGTCACACGGCTTGTTGTGCTTTGAAGCACAACTGGTGGCAGTTGTGACTGCATTCAGGTGCCCTCCGGAGGATCCTTTGCAAAGCCAATTGGCTGCAGCGGGGGTTCCAACAGTTGGGCTCGGCGCTGGGCTAAGCAGCAGGTAGTTTTTCTTGCTACCGTTGCAATACTTGTAACACCAGTCCTGATCGGTCTCCGCGTTGGCCTAGGCCAGCAACCGTGCGGTCTCTCAAAGCTTTGCCGGCGCCTTGAGGCGCTGACTTGAAAGCATTCGAAGCTTGACTGCAAACGGAAGTCCGCAGAGTCTCGGAACTCTCCATTCAGTCCCAGAGTCTACACTAGAACATCTTAGTCAGTGATATGCACAAGCCCTGAAGCGCGCGCGCGCCCCCTGGACACGTAGCCACTACGTGCATCGTCATTCAACCGCCTGCTGTGCCCTGCTCATGCACTTTGGGCAACCACAGCCATGGTCGCACGTTTACGACGTACAAAGGCAGGAATGCGGCCTTCTGGGAATAGCATCACCAACAGACAGCGCACAAGAGGAACATAGGATGATAGGATGGATCGCGATCGACAGCGTTACAGCATGCAATTGCTGCGGAAGTCGCTCCACGGGCCACCAACAACCGTTTTTCTAGGTCATTCCTAGGCAAAACACAGATTTATTACGCGTTCTTGAGGCATCCAAGGACCAGAAGTAGGGTTACTTCGGTCGGCCCGATGCGACTACGTAGTCGTAAACCCTGCTTCCGAGCAGATATGGATCCCAGCTCAGGCAGTCCGTAGCCCTATAAATAGCACTGCGTCCAGGTATTATGTACCGCTTGATGTAGGAATGCACACAACCTAGCCTAACACTAGTCAATTCTGGCAGCTATGCCGTGGCCCAAAGTGCCAGTCGTTGGCAGCGCACTGCTTCTGCTGTGCGCTGCATCCCTGCTCACAGATGTGTCTACACAGAGTGTCGTGCATCAATCAATGACCATGGCCCTCCCAGATACAAGCACCGCAACGGGCGTCCCGGTGCTCAATCCCGCCTGCATTGCAAAGTACGTGGACCCGCTCGTTCTACCTCCCCCAATGCCTAAGAAGGTAGGATGCTTGACAAGTGCCACATCCTTGAGCGCAGTCTCAAACACGGGCCCTTTGAAAGTGGTGGTGATGTTTACTACCCGACAGTTCGGACACATGCATGTATCAGCGTGCCTGGCATGCACTCTATTATAATACTTGAGCAGCATATGAGTCTTGCAGTATCAATAAGTTGTGGCTGCGTTGTAGATGTATTGTAGTCGCTTTGTAAAATCTACAAAAGTTTCTACAATGTTGCAATCTCTACAAAGATGTAGCTTGGTTGTAGAAGCTGGTGACGTCTACAACACGGCCACAACACAGCTACAAACCAGTTACAAACCAGCTACTAACCGTCTACAAAACAATACTTTTGTAGCTCTGTTGTAGACAGCTGCAACTGTGACAGTGACAACGACACACACCAGTGTTTGCTGAACAAGGGCACTCCTGGCCAGCACAGGGGCCACAAAGCATATTGCATCCTTCGCTCGAGCTCTTGCCTACAGTGCGCAGGCGATCCGCGTCAGCTGACAGCTGTGCTGCAGCACACAGGCCACGTGTATTCACCCTAGACCGCCACCTGCCAGGCACGGCCATACAACTTACTACCAGTTGTTTTATCATGATTACACTTTTAGTATATATACGCGCCAGCTACCGTATCGAATGACAATGCTGCTGATGCCCGCTGCCTTCTGTCACTCCTATCCCCACAACGCACATCGATAAAGACTGGGATTTCTACTGGATTAGCGCGCGCGAGATCGAGCAAGACGTCCTGCCGAAGGTTGCCTCCAGCGTCACCTGTCAAGGCTACACTCCGGGCGCCAAAAAGACCCGCGTGTACGGCTACGGGACGTATCAGGAAGACGGCAAAATCAACACTCACAACTGGCCAGCGTTCACCATCGAAGCCAAGGTATACAGTATCCGCCAGTACTAGCAAGGGGAGCAGCATGAAGGTCTCTTGCCAGCGCTGGTGTGCTGCTGTTCACCGTAGAACAGTGTTGATCGGCGTGCTTGATTGATTGTGCAGCTGACACTTTGTGTTTGGCATGCATTCTCTCATTGCCACCAGTTGCTTACCTTGCTGGCGAAATCCACCAAGCGCTGTGATCAAACCAAGTTCGTACTAAACCCTGGCATTGCTCATAGGCAATGGCATCAGACCACACTTGTCTGTTGCTAACCCCGCAAGAGGATCACTGCTAGGCATGACTAATGCTGTTCTTGATTGGCAAAAAAGCAACAGTGATCATCAGTTATAATCCACGTACCTGCTGCTGTGCTGCATGATGGCCTGCAGAGGAACCGTCGTGTGTCTGTCAAATGGGTCAATGAGTTGCTCAACTTCAACGACAGGAAGTATCTGAAACATCTGCTCAAGGACTCTATCGACCAGACACTTCACTGGTAAGCTCGATGGCACAGACTTGAACCAACACGCTTTGGCAACACCATCTAAGAATACCATGGCAAAGCTGTAGCTGCACTCGGTGTGTGACACAATTCCATAATGTTGCAGTTGAACGTATGATATGAGCATGTTGCAGAGACATTTACCGCTGCTTGTGCTCTGGGCCTTGAAGCTTTTAGACCGTAAATATTTCGTTTTCTCAGCAGAAGCTGCTGAACCCTACTTACTGTATACCCTTGCCTGGGGGCTCGTCAGCTTTTTGCTTTTGCTTTGAAAGGTACAAACAACAGGTGTTATCCTGAGTGCTTCTGCAGGGCAAACCCGGCAGGTCTGGAATCTGAAGGAAAGGATGGCTCGCCCTGCATGGAGTGTGCCAAAACGCGCAACTGCACTAATGATGCAGCATGTGTCACGTAAGTACTGTTTCATGGACCTCATGAAGGCTGAACGGCCGAAACTAGTCGTGTGGTAACTCTTTCCCCGGACACACCGCACATTTATAATTATCTCTGGGCCCCAGAGACGGCCGCTGGAACCTTCACTAACGGATGTGTCACCACCTGAGCTTTTATACAGACCTTCTGGGCCACTTCTAAATGGGCTCAGTCGCATGACTGCGAGTGTATTGAAACAATATCAATGCGATGGATACAAGACGCAAGCTGTGTGTTGCATGTTGCTGATGCCTTCGTGTGATATGCCTCGGTACAACATATTAGCCTGCCAAAGAAAGGAGGAGTCAGTACAAGCATGGCCAGAATGCACGCATGATTTGCTCTGACAGGTGGTGTCCGTGTTTGCATGGCTGCAGGGCTGCTACCACAACCTATGAAGGACCTGTGCCTATAGTGACGCATTTGCACGGTAGGTTTGACAGCCCTGCGCCCTCCTGCATTACCTCCATTACTGCACGCGGAGTGAAATCTCAACTCACCTGCACGCAGAGTGAAATCTCGTGATTAGCACTCAGCAACCAGGCTAGTCTACCACTGGTGACTCGGTATACTGGTGCATTTGTTTATGCACTGTATGCAAGCAGGTCATCGGTGTGTGGATCGACAGCATTGTTTGCGTGCAGCCCTGCTGTTCTGGTACCGGCTGGCTTGTTGCTGATGCAATCATCATCCCTGCTGCTGTGTAGGCCTGGCTAATGCTTTTGACTTCTCAGACGGTTACCCTGAGGCCTGGTATCTGCCAGATGCCAGCAATCTGCAAGGATACTCACCGGTGAGAATGGCGCCATTTGCACTCTGCAAACATTAAAGTATACACAGTGTGCTTGCAACAACCTGCCAGAAAGTTTCTAAAGAAGGTCGTGAGACCTTTGCTATCGCCGGTAGGTACCTTCCAAACAGCGTCATGATGTCCACAGCTTCTATTGTTCGAACCTCGAAGCACACTGGCATGTCTCAATGGTGTACACATGTGTGTTGGTGCATGCAGGTTGGGAGTTGGTGGGAGACCTTGAGAGACCGTTCAAAGGCAACAGTCGGGGAATGGTGGTGGCCGTCTTGCCCAACATACACATACCTCAATCAACAGAAGTCTACTCAGCTTTGGTATCACGATCATGCGTAAGTTCCTGCTGCACTTCTTGCAGCAATGCAGATTTGGTATCACGATCATGCGTAAGTTCCTGCTGCACTTCTTGCAGCAAACTTTTTCTGCTTGAGCTTCCTGCAACAGCTGCTGTTAGCTGCATGGTGCTGGCAGTTCCCTATGCACGCATTGTATGCTGATCAGAGTGTTTCATGCTATACCATCCACATATGGAAAGAGTGTAGTTGACATGGGCTGATCACTGGGTTAGCAGGAGGTCCGATAGCTTGGCTACCTGATCTACATCCAACATGGCTACAACCGTTCAACTGAGCTGCGCACATGATTGTTGACAGCCAACACAAACCCATTTACGCAGATGATGTGCGGCAGGATGCAACCATGTCGTGCAACCAATGCACCGAAATGATAGCGCACAGGTGCCCAAATGCAACAAGGCTGCTGTGTTCTGCTGTGTTTTGCTGCAGTCTTGGCATCACCCGTCTGAATGTGTATGCTGGTCTGGCTGGCCTGTACAACTTGCGTGAAGGAGACTTCAAAGCCGGGCCAGAGCTGCCTGGCCTCCCCTGGCCACCAGCGGGTGTCACCAAGATGGGCAACAAAGATAAGGACAACAAGGATGACAATGAAAAGGATAACAAGGATGACAAAGATAAAAACAAGGATGACAAAGATAAAAACAAGGGTGACAAAAACAAAAACAAGGATGACAAAGATAAAAACAAGGATGATAACAAGGGTGGTGATGACAAGAACAAGGATAAGAACCAGGTTTGTGTGTTGACTGTGTACCCTGTCGACAATCTGCCCCCGGCTATGACCGGGGCCCATAGCACAGCAATACTCTCAGCAATGCAAAGATGTGTGATCAGTTGCCAGGCCAACATTGCTGTGGTAGACTGGGTAGGCCAAACCAACAATGTTTTTGTGTTGATGGTGGTGCTCTGCTGCATGCCACATTCATAGTTTACCTTACATGTCTGTCACAGACCAGGCTGGTGGCTGGCTCCTGCAGGCTCTGTCACCTCGTGAGATCCCCATTGTCATCCAGGACCGTGCGTTTGACATAAATGCTCAGCTGTACTACCCCAAAAACACACTCAATCCCTCAGAGAAGCTGCCCATTGGCGCTGTGCCACCGAAATGGATTCCAGGTGTGCCAATTGAGATAGCATTTTGCTGCCCTGCTGGCGGTGGCAGTGACTGTTTTAGCATGTGCTGTGGGCCAGGGAAGAAGGTGCTTGATGTTGTGGCTAGCCGGAGTTCACAGACTAAATACCACCGGCTGGCACATGTAATAAACTCAGCTTTCTAATGCATGTGCTTGGACTGCCAGTTGATGCTCATGTACACCTGTCAGCCAGACAGTAGAATGGCTTGGGGCATGTTAATCATGATAGACCCAGCATAGATCATGCGTTCATTGGTTCATACCGATCCACAAATGCCAGCCCCGTAACAAGCTAACCTCTCCTGATGAACAGTGATCAGGCATGGAGGAATGCACTTTGGTTTGATATGATTTGTGGTGAATGATGGGTCATCCAGACACCAGCCTATTGACTAACCTCTGCTTACTCACCCCATGCCGCTGCTATGACAGAGTTTGCTGGCATCACCCTGGATGGCACAGCACTTGGTAATGGTGGTCAGAGCGCTATTGCAATGGTGGTCAACGGCAAGACATGGCCCAAGTTTGTGAGTACTCACACCACACGATGAGCATCATAGTGTGGACTGTCAGTCTCGTGAAACCCAGTCACCGCAGCCTGAGGCAGTCCAAATTCACTTCTGCCTGCGCACAGTGTTTTGTGGCCGTATATACACTGTCATATCGGCAGACACGCCACACTGGGCGGTTGTTCCAGCTGCCTTTCAAACACAGCCACGTACTTATAGACAGCGCAGTGTATGTTACAGTTTGAGCTATCATCACTGCACCCACATGCAAGGCTGATTGTGCATTAGTTACCGCTTCAGTGCATGCAATTACGGTCTCAATGACACATTGTGGTGCCGCCTCCTGCAGGGTGTGCAACGTGAGCCCTACAGGCTGAGGTTCCTTAACGGCTGCAATGCCCGTACACTTATCGTCTACCTCTCGTAAGTGAATTCCTCCGCTGGCTTGGTGGCTTGCTACTATGTTGCGTGTTGGCCCAGTCTGTCCAGTCGTAGGCAGTTGGTTCCCTCTAGAGCTTTGCTGCAGCTGCAATTGCAATGCGCGTCACACAACGATCCACGTCTTCGGTCGGACTGAAGCAGCAGCAGCCATTGCTGATACCTTCTATCTCAGTGCATGACAAAAATATTGGTTATTCTTGCTTTGCAGCGCGACACTGCCAACCGATTCGCAGAGCCCGGTGCCAAATGATCAGCGCTTCCCCATGTACGTCATCGGTAACGAAGCCGGCTTCTTCCCATCAATCGTTGGCCCCGTCACCAAATTGCTGATCGGTCCGGCGGAGAGGTATGACGTGATCGTCGACTTTTCCAAAGTCCCCGCCGGCACGGGTGTGACCCAGCTGTACCTGCTCAACGAGGGTCCCGAGGTGCCGTACAACGGAGCAAACATCGCCGAGTTGCTGACAACGAACACTATGCAGGTAAACAACGCGGTGCTTTCTGGTTAGTGTGGTACAAGAGGCATCCGTACACGACCCAACGCACAATAGTACGCCGTGCAGACAGCGCCCGCATACGGTTCTTTCAAATGGCTGGTTGCATCCGCCAAACGACCTTACGGACGGCATCTCAAATATACAATTCTGCAGCTGCGTCATTTGCAGGCGCTGCTTCGACGGTATGAGCTGCACGTCTCGCATGCGCAATGTGGTCATTTATGAGGTCGTGAGATGCCGTGCCCTGCAGGTGATGCGTTTCGATGTCGATCTCAAGGTCACTGGTAAGAGCTTTGAGACAGATGTGAAGCCCAAGCTTGACAAAGCTCTAGCGGCAGCTTACACACCGGTAAACTACCCCACACCTGCCAAGACCAGACAGGTGCGCATGACATAGCTATTTGGAGTATAGTCAGCTGGCCATGCTGGCAGTGTTGCTGGGGGATGGATGCCACTATGACTTCATGCCGGTGCTGGGCAGGGGATTTGCTGCACAGCATCACCGTTCAACCGCAACCGATTGTGAAACTGCAAGTGCTAGGACTTGCTCAGTCATTGATTGTGACCTGCTATGAAGCAAACTATCTCTTGCTGTGGCCTATGTCTCCAGAAGTCTCTTCTGTCCACCGTTCTATGTGCCTGCAGTTGACACTGATTGAGACTGCTTCCAATGATAATGTGGTGGCCTTGTACCTTGGAGATACAGCCATAAATGCAACCACAAACGAGAACATTGCTGTTGAGAAGACCTGGTCTGATGAGGTGAGCACCCTGCTGATCAGACTGATTCATGAAGTAAGAATCTAACGTGCAATAACATACATGCTCAACCTGCTGGGTGCATGGCTCTGTCATATCCCACTGATGGTTTGTTCAATACGATCAGACCGGGACAATTGTACTGTGAACAAATGAACCAGTCATGGTGGTGTGGCTGCAGTTCAGGCTGCTGTACAGCACATGTGTTGTACCATGCTGTTTTGAGCGCAATGATTCCAGCATTTTCATGAGGGTCAGTACGGGGACCCAGAGGCGTGTTCGCCTCCAATGGCTGAGCTGACTGCTGTGTGGTCAGTGTAGTAACAGTGCACTTGTCTTGCCAACATATATGCTATATGACATTGGCATGTGACACCAGTGGACACATATCACTGGTGACAGCTTGCCTGACATGTTGTTTCTGCAGGTGACCCTGAATGCTGCTGAGAACTCTGTTGAGGATTGGGAGATCATCAATCTGACCGTGGATTCACACCCAATTCACATCCACGAAGCTTACTTCCAGGTAAGTAGAGAATGACAACAATGAGCTGGCTCCAAAACACAGCCAAGTTTAGTTATGATTCCAGTAGCCTGGTTTGAGGGCGGGCTTTGGGGTTCTGAAGAGACGTGGTGTAATCAGTGGTGATTCTAGCACATAACAGCACCCACACAGTTTGTAACCAGGGCAGCAGAAAAGGCTGGAACTGCTGTTTCCAGGGAAGTGGTAATGCCTGGGCCAAAGACCGATAGCCCGTCTCTGAATGCTTGGGCCCGCCAATCACATCTGTCCTGCGCTTGCATCAGCAGGGCTATGCAGTATGAGCGCCCAAAAGCATCTCAAGACATACTATGCCGATTGCTCTGAGTCATGCAGACTTGCAGTCTACAGGTGTGTTTCAGCAAATGCAACTAGTGGTTGTGAACAAGTAGTCAATCAACCAATGTTCATCTCCGGCTGCAGATCATCAATCAGAGGCCTCTCAATGTCACCGCAAACAGCAACGGAGGTCTGACCTGGCAAGTACTTGACGGCCCAATCGATCCCAACCTCAATCAAGGAGCAATCCTGACTGCCCCATGCAATGGCGGCACATGCCTGCTGCAGAAGGACACCTACCTGGTGCCACCTGGCACTGTCACCACCTACAGGCTGAAGACAAATGGCAGAGGGTTGTTCCCCTGGCACTGGTGAGATACACTAGTGTTGCTCTAGCAGGTCACACCAGCACTAGTGCTAGCCAGTGTCCGCTAGCTGCTTTGCTGAAACTGCATGCCTATGGAATCAATACAATCTTTAGTGGCACTAGTGCAACTGTGAAGTGGCCAAGTAGCTGCAAGTGTTGCATGCACTCTGGTTGCTCAGTGTCTCACACTTGCCAACTGCTTGTTAGAGGGGTTAGCATAGGTTACTTGAGCTGCTGCTTGCCAATCAGGCCCCTGCATCACAAGTCCGACTCCAGGTCAGGACGCTGCAACTTATAGTAAGAATGCTCGCAAAGCAAGCACTTTGTACCAGCCGCACTTCTGACCGGTCACGGTTACGTTTTCTTCTGATTGACTCTAATGTTTTGAACCACTCGTCTATGCAGCCACCTTCTTGAGCACGAGGACAATGAGATGATGAGGCCCTGGTGTGTGGGCCAGCCCGGATACACAAACCCCAAAACGGGCAAGCCAATGTGCCCAGGACCAAACTAATCTCAGGAGCAACACAATTGCACTCTTGCTGAACTTTCGGCCTGTGGAGTGACAAACGATGATAACAAACGGGCCCCATGTGTTTGCATGAACGTGATGCTGGGGTAATGATTGGCCTGCTATGGTGCGTGTTTATGGGAACGTCATCCTGAATGTGTTGTGTGGGTTTGGAGGTTTAGGTCTTGCAAGCGGAGCTTAGTGGAATTGCACACCATCACAATCAGGCAGCCATCTGCCACCGCATTCAATGGCAACACATACATGCACAATCGATAAGTTGATATCAGACTTAAGTGGCACTGGTATTGGCTCCCCTCTTGTGAGTCAGCTGATGGTGTCAGAGTTACTAGAAGCTTTCTCTTCGGAAGATCATTCACGGAGAATATGCTGCAGTGTTTTGGCCGCAGAGGTACAGCATGGCAGCGACCATTGATGTACTACTTGTAGCACACCTGCTTTCTTCCACATAAAGGTTGCTGATTTGAAAACTTGCCCAGTGGGGCGGAAGTAGCCAACATTGCTGTAACACTGCTTCAGATGTGGTTAGTGGTCTGAGTCGGTGGTCTATGCAGCACATTGGCGCTGTCAATCTGCGGGGTGTTGAGGGAAAGTATTCCCCCAGAGTATTGTTCTGTGTTGCTCATTTTGCAAACAGGGTGCACTGATATAGCTGCCTCTTTGCCTCAACATTGGGCAGCAGCCACCATTCAGCTGTATCACCTGTCTTTA
Source organism: Coelastrella sp. UTEX B 3026 (assembly GCA_002588565.1). Taxonomy (NCBI): domain Eukaryota; kingdom Viridiplantae; phylum Chlorophyta; class Chlorophyceae; order Sphaeropleales; family Scenedesmaceae; genus Coelastrella; species Coelastrella sp. UTEX B 3026. Next base: position 25,322 of record NSMO01000767.1, read on the forward strand.
AGGGAACTGCATGATTTGAATTGTCAGATACTTGCTGCTGAATCGTATGTCGGCTCATGGTACTGATCAACAAACGGCTCATAAGCTGACTATAAAAGCTGTCTCATCTTTCTGTCTCGCATGTTCAATGCCGAATTGGTCAGTGATCTGCAATTGGCCAGAGATTTGAATTGCAATAGGTTCCTGCCTGTGATCCTTCTGTGAGTTGGGGGTTGGGTGCTCTGGGTGGATTTTGAGTTGCTACGGTCGTAACTCCTGGGTGGGTGATACCAGGATTTTGATAGTAAGCGCTTTTGGCCATGGTGCTGGTGATTTAAATTGTCCTTTGGTACGCTGACTGGGCTTCAGCCGTGGCAGGGTGGTGGTGCATGATACCACACTAGTACATCGATGCAGTTGTTACTGATAAGTCATAATCCTGTTCAACTGAGTCAGTGGGGGTTTCTGTGCCCACGGTGATGTGGTGGGTGGCATGTGAGCTCCGTAGGTCGTATGTCATCTTGTGTACGCCCTCAGGCCTTACGTCGTACGCCCTCACAGTATGCTAATTCCTTACGATCTGCAAGCCTGCTAGTAGTAGGACACTTGGGCTGTCCACCGGTTTACTGGGAGATTGTGATAAGCGCTACTGTTGTGAGCGCTGTGCAGGTTATGATACCATGACAATCGGCTATGAGGTTGAGGAGTGTGTGCTTGATGATACACACTTCTGTGCTATCAGACTAACTTCTTGTACTGGTCTGAGGCAAGGGCCAGTTGCCAGTGCTGCAAACGTGGGTTGCCAACTGCAGGCCCGGTTTGGAACCGCTCAATGACAGTGATCACATGTGGTGTCTGGTTGATACGCACACGTGATGCACTGGTGATGGTTGCAAGTGTCAGCTGACACATTGCTTGTTGTCAGTCGATGTCGCAACTCTAGGGAGCCGCTCCCTACTATGGCCAGAGTGTTGCCGATTTATGATGCCGTTTAATTGAATTCAAGCAGTCGATGAACTGCGCACCCAACAGCAGATGACATGCTACAATGACGCACAAGAAAGGCTGGGAAGCAGGTCCTGTCCTCCGGCAACTATACAATGGTTATTCTACAGGTTTGCTGAAACCTGGCAGGTGTTGGGCGGACACTCAGTTGAGTCAACCGCTTGACAGATTAAAGAGTTGAGTTGCCGATAAATACATACCTGCCAAATGCCAGCATGGCATGCTGGTCAGGAGCACAAAGCATACAAGCTGTCTTAGCTGGCCCTCCACTATAGTAGCAAAGTTCTCCTCCGCCATTGCGTAGGCCAGCTTGCCCACCATGGCCAGAGAAAAGTCCTTGTTTGGCCCAAATGCTGTCTCAGTGAGTTCATAGCCATGTCCATCAACACCCCATGGACACCCACGCTGCTTCAAATAACCTGGAGGATAAACAAGCCATCATGCCAGAGTGGGCTAAGCTAGCAACTGTGGTTGGATATGTTCTGTAAAAGTTACTGAGCCAATGCAACAAGATAGATGCGCTGGCAAGCTGTTCTGTATGATGCCTCAAATGGTGCACAGCAGGCAGCCTGATGAACAGTTCTGCACTTGTGGTGAGAGACATCAACCTGGCATGCTGCCTACTGTATGAGTCCAGACAGGCACTAGACTCTGATATTCGCCGTGTCAAAATCGGATGCTTGCCAAGAACGTCAGTTTGCGACTAGCTTCGCACCAGTGTACACTAGCAGGGACAAGTCCGCTAGCATGTCAACCCGGTTAGTAAGGTTGTGAAGCAACGCCATGCTAGGCCTCGCTCAAAAGTGATCGATGAGCATCATATTAGCATGTACTCAATATCTACATGTACTTAGTAAGACTTGGTGCGCATTGCTAATGCCGACGATTCGGAATCCAGTCACGTAGCCATCGGGATGATGGCTGCCCTATACAAGCACCGCAGACCTGCTGAATCGTACAGTAGTTGATAGTGATAGTGCTGGTGCTTATCATCACCAGCTTGGAAGCAGCTTCTTGCATAGTCAGCCATGCCGCTGCCGAACAATTCAGTGGTTAGCAGCGCACTTCTTGTGCTGTGCGCTGCATCGCTGCTCGCAGTTGTATCTGCCCATGCACGATATGATGTGCACCAAGAGTACCGTATGAATCTTCCAGAGACAAGCACGGCAACGGGCGTTCCAGTGCTCAATCCCGCCTGCATTGAAAAGTATGTGGACCCGCTTGTTCTACCTCCTCCGATGCCCAAAAAGGTAGGCTGTCTGATCATAACATGTACACGAATACAAGACCTTGCATGATGGTGGTGATACCTTCTGGCAGTTGGCACACCATGACACCCCAGCAATATTGATCAATTGTCGACCAGTGGTGCTCTAGCATCAACTTATGGCCCTCGACACATTTCACAACTGTATTTCTATGCGTGCGGCCTGCAGTGCTCAAAGCACCTAGAGCAGCCGTGGACAACACCGCACGGGACAGGTCCAGCAGAACTATGTCATCAGCGGCCCAGCACGCAAGGAAGGTTAAGGATAGCCGAAATCAGCTCACTTACTGTATCATGCCGGCAGCTTCAAGTATACTGACTGTCGCAATCTTCTGTCGCTGGCATCCTCAACCACAGGCCAATTACCTCTACGACTCCTACTGGATCAGCGCGCGGGAGATCGAGAAAGATGTTCTTCCCAAAGTCGCAGCAAGTGGAGCTACCTGCCCAGACTACACCGCTGGTGCGAGAAAGACCCACGCGTACGCTTATGGAACTTATTCGGGGGACGGCAAGATGACAACTCACAACTGGCCAGCATTCACCATTGAGGCCAGGGTATGTGGCATACGCAATGCTGAGCTAGGAGTGCAGCACGCAGCTTTTCTGCCATCGCTCGTGGGCTGCTGCTCAGACTGTTTCTGATGACCACAAGGCACAGTGCTACCACCTGGACCCCACTGAGTGATGTTTGCTGAGTGCCATTACCACTATTGCCCTGATGTGATACTGCTCGTCGGCGTACTGATGAATAGTTTGTAGCATGGTTTGAAAGGTGCCATCTTGACAAGCCTGTGCTCAGCATGGTATGCTGCTGTTCTGCAGAAAAACCGCCGTGTGTCTGTGCAGTGGGCCAATGAGTTGATCAACCTCAACACCAGGAGGTACCTGCCACACATACTCAAGGAATCTATTGACCAGACACTCCACTGGTGAGGCTTTGGTGCTTCGAGTTGGCCTCTTGTAGGCCATCCTGCAAACGCAGGACCGGTTAGGCACAGCATCACCCTACGTAACGACATCATCATAGAACCCACAGCATCTTCAACAGAATATAACAGTGTCATGTGTATGAAAATTGTCTCAGTCCTTGGTACCACACACAGCCCTGCCTGTGATGCAATAACTGATGGAATCAGTGTGCTTCTGCAGGGCTAACCCGGCCGGCCTGGGGTCTGAAGGTATTGATGGCTCGCCCTGCATGATGTGTGCTGAAATGGGCAACTGTGCCAATGATACCGCGTGTGTCAGGTAAGTGCTGGTGTTGTCTTGTCCATACCAGTCTTGTACAAAGGCCTTCAGTTGCCCTGAGTCATGGTATGTGTTCGTTTTGTGCGTAACTCTGTTGAATACTGTTGCACCGCAATGCCTGAGTCTGCACTGCTAGACCTACGTGCAGCTGGATTTTTGGCTTATGCTGAGCTGTGTGCTTGCAGGGCTGCTACCACAACCTATGAGGGGCCTGTGCCTCTGGTGACCCATCTGCATGGTGAGTTTGGTACTGTGATGCACCGCTGTCTCTGGCATCTGTGTTACATTAGCGGTAACGTACTGCTGCTAGCCATACATACTTTTTGCGTCACTGGCAACAAAGGTTCAGCCTGTTGTTATCGCGCCATTCCATTCGGTCAACCAGTAGATGTTGATGTTGAGAGTACACCGCTGCTGCTGTACAGGTCAGTCAATGGCTTTTGACTTCACAGACGGTTACCCTGAGGCCTGGTATTTACCAAACGCAATCAACCTCCAAGGTTACTCACAGGTAAGAGCCCTGCCTCAGGCAGATTCAGGCCGCTAGCGATTGCTGCAACATTGAACACCTGCATATAGAGTTTTCACATATCTTCATCACGAAGTACAACCATTGATTGGATTTCCCTGGAGGCCTGGTCAGGCCCTGATGCATACATGGACTAACAAACTTGTATGATTGATTATGCAGGTCGGCAGTTGGTGGGAGACGTTCAGGGACCGCGCACGGAGAGAGCTTGGAGACTTCTGGCAGCAGTCAAGTGTGACATACACATACCTCAATCAACAGAAGCCCACTCAGCTTTGGTACCATGACCATGCGTAAGTTTCTACTGCAGTGTAGCCTTAGCAGTTTGCTAACTATACCTACAGGGCCTTGCCACGCCTCAGCCAGTGCATGACTGCTAGCATGAACCGAAACCGTTTCTGCCCGTCAGGCATGATGCCTGACGGGCATCTTTGCGCTCCTGCTGCTGTACATAGTCTTCGTGCGCAGCAGAGTTGAGCACTTGTTTTACTCTCCTGGCAGGCCAAACTGAAGAATTCTAAACACTGAAACCTGTACTTCATTGCAGTCTTGGCATCACCCGTCTGAATGTGTATGCTGGTCTGGCTGGTCTGTACAACATACATGAAGTGGACTACACAAAGAAAGCTGAACTCCCTGGCCCCTTGGCCACCAGCAGGCGTCCCGGGGAAGAGTGACAGTGAGGTTTGTATCTCTTCTGCTGAGTGCATCTGCAGTGCCGTCACCGTAGCGCTACCGTCACCGTAGCTTGAAGCTTTTGCGCAACCCACACTGCGGATTCTTATGGCCTTGCGTACTCTTAAATGTGCTATTATCACTGACATACTTACCTGTTTACTGCAGGTCCGTGAGATCCCCATTGTCATTCAGGACCGTGCATTTGATGTGAATGCTCAGCTGTACTACCCAAAGAATACCGCTGGTGCTGCAGATAAGCTCCCCAGTGGTGCTGTGCCGCCCAAGTGGATACCAGGTGTGTCAAGTCATGCATACAACACAAGGTATTGCATATAATGAAACCACATCTGGATGCCAACTAGCAGTACAGACTTAGCTACCGAAAGCTGCTTATCAGGCATGAAAATTGATCGTGTTGTGCACTTGAGCTGGCCCCACCACAACAGAACACCCAGTGGGCCAATATCACCGGCATGCCTTTACGATCGTCGTTAATCAATCCACTGCTAATGCTGCTGTTTTTACATGCTGCTGTTGCTGCTGCTGTAGAGTTCGCTGGCATCACCCTTGATGGCACACCTCTTGATGAAGGCGGTGTGAGTGCTGTGGCAATGGTGGTCAACGGCAAGACATGGCCAAAGTTTGTAAGTGAAACAGCAGCCCCCTGATCCCACTCCACTGAGAGCCACACTAGCTCAACACTGGTCGACAAAAGACTGACTTTGGCAGTGGTTCGAGCCTTACTTTAATTGGTATACCCCTGCTTACGCTGGTAGCGCTCAGGGCCGTTTGCAATTGTTTCCCTGCGGCATCTTGGTTTGTGAATGATTGCAAGCCACTGTGAATGACACTCCGTATTGCCTTTTGCAGGGTGTCCAGCGTGAGCCCTACAGGCTCAGGTTCCTGAATGGATGCAATGCACGCACACTCATCGTATACCTGTCGTAAGTGAATTGCTGGCTTGCTGTCGACAGTCGTCTCACTGGCCATGTGTTGCGTATCCGTTTCCTTTCGAACGATTCCTGATGGCTGGCTTGAGTCGTTTTTCCTCCTATGAAAACGTGCTGTGATCTGTGTTGCATGATGCCGTCGTATCAGGCTGTGGACGCCCATACGGCGCACATCGTAAGATTGACGGCTTCAGCAGCGTCGGCTCTACCTTCTGGCACACCCAGGTATCTGTGCCCCTCACTTGTCTTTCTCCTTGCAGAACGATGCTGCCAACCGATCCGCAGACCCCCGTGCCGGTCGAGCAGCGCGTCCCCATGTACGTAATCGGTAACGAGGTCGGCTTCTTCCCGTCGATCGTCGGCCCGGTCACCGAACTGCTGTTGGGCTCGGCAGAGAGGTATGACGTGATCGTCGACTTTTCCAAGCTGCCGCCCAGCACGGACGTGACCCAGTTGTACCTGCTCAACGAGGGACCCGAGGTGCCATTCAACGGAGAAAACAAGGCCGAGCTGCTGACGCCTCACACCGCACAGGTGATTGAACTACTAGTTGTATAGCTCAGAGAAGCAGAACCACAAAACGACGCTTCGAGCATTCATAAGCATACGCAGTGATGAGATGCACCTCGCGAAGAGCGCCGCTTGTGAAAGTGACTACATATAGCCATGCCCGGATATGCCACTCAGAATATGCGTTCACATAACTCACAAAGGTCGATGTGCTTCTGGTATCCCGCAGCTGATGCGTTTTGATGTTGACCCCAAGGACACTGGTAAAAGCTTTGAAAACAACGTGAAGCCCCAGCTTGAGCCTGCTCTGGCAGCAGCCTACACCCCGATTGACTACCCCACACCCGCCAAGACCAGACAGGTACGTGTGAGCAGCAGCATCAGCGAGGCATGACGATACCAGTACTATAGCACCAGAATTTGTATTGCCGCATTTGTCGGGTGAGATCTGCCATGTTGCAGCAGACAATGCTACTGAAACAGAGAGTAATCTATTAGATGCCCACCTAACCAGGTCCACCTTTCGACCAGCCAGCTGCACAATTGACATGCGTCCCTTTGCCAACCTGTTTTGCAGTCCACACTGATTGAGATGGCTGATGCCAGTGGTAACGTGGTCACCGTGTACATTGGAGACACAGCAGTGGATGCAAACACCAATGAAAATGTTGCTGTGGAGAAGACCTGGTCTGATAATGTGAGTTGCTAGTCAAATTGATCATCAAGGATTGGCTAATATGCTCTCGCGTAAACTTCACTGGCAGTTGGGCCCTGTCAGCAGTTCAGCTAGGCTAGTTTGTTTTGTGACCGCATGGTGATAATCACAGAGAAGACCACTAGCCTGTCCGTTTCTTTGCAGCGTCAGCCGCCAAATCGTGGACTACCAGCATCTGGGTGTGCCAACAACTTGCACAACATGTTACTTCTGCAGGTAACAACCAATCCTGCTGAGAACTCTTTTGAAGACTGGGAGACTACCAACCTTACCATGGACTCACACCCCGTGCATGTACATGAGGCGCTCTTCCAGGTAACTTACTGTGATACAGTTTGATGAGCCACTAAAAACATAATGCTTTGACCAGGCCTGGTTGGGGTGAGACCTGCTGTAATGTGTGTCTGCACTGGCCCTGCCCGTGATAATGCCACCATCAGTTACATGCTTTTTCAGTGTGCGTGTCTGGCTGCATAAGCCGGACATAAAAGCGAAGAAAAAGCCTGAGCGCTTGACAGGGTATCGTCTGGTCTTATCCTTTGTTGGTTTCAATTGTTTTCTTATCGGGTGTGGAGAGTACCATTTTAGATGGTGAGGCCTAGGTATCCACTGTAGCTTCTTTCTCACTGATGTTGTTTGGAAACTGGTGTCACCCACAGCTCAACATAGCTCTGATAACAGCCCCACTTTCTACGCTCTTTGGAACTTCCTTTGGAAGTTCGGCACTTCTGGCGTGAACTAGTTACTTCTCACTGCCTGCAAGGCTACAATAGCCGCCACAATTGCACCCTCCAACCTCCAACCTGCATTTCTGCTGTAGGTTGTCAGTCAGAAACCGATCAATGTCACAATGGGCGCCAACGGCAAGTTGACCTGGCAAGTACTTGACGGCGAAGTCGATCCTGACATCAATGAAGGAGCAATCCTGAGTGCACCCTGCAATGGCGGCACATGCTTGCTGCAGAAGGACACCTACCTGGTGCCACCTGGAACAGTTGTCACCTACAGGATCAAGACCAATGGCAAGGGATTGTTCCTCTGGCACTGGTGAGACATCAAAACAGATGTGCCTAGATGAGTTTGATAGTGTCCTTGCCAAGGAAGGTTGAGTAGTACTCAACACGGGGCAAACATGCTGCAACCATGTTGTGTACATGCGCAGACAAATTGCATTGACGATCAGGCGATGTGCTTGCAGCTGCCACATACATTCAGGTCAGATGACATCGTTTCTGACCATTTGCCTGCCATGTTTGTGTTTATTTGCAGTCACATGCTTGAGCACGAGGACAATGAGATGATGAGGCCCTTTTGTGTTGGCCAACCCGGATACAAACACCCTAAAACTGGCAAACCAATGTGCCCAGGACCAAATTAGCAGCTCTGCCCCTGATACTGCACTACATTGATGACATCTCTTGTTTCTCCCCACAGAGACATTGAACATAACGGGCAGTGTGCGCTTCACAGTAACTGCTTAAGCTTGAGTGTGAAACAATCAAACTCCCTATTTTGGACTGTGCTCTGCCTTTTTGGGCAGCATTGTTGCGAGGGAATGTTGTGTGGGTCTGTGATTTCAAGCAACAGTATGTGTTAGCGTTCGCACATATCCAGCTTATTAGGTAGCAAGGGGGTGGATAGACGTCAGCTATTTGTCACTTGTTTGCGCCGTGAATTTGTGTTGTAGTCTAGCAGAACAACCAACCCGCAGACCTCTGGGTGGCCGTCTGGATTACCTTCACTTTTGTCCAACAGCAGTATCTGTCAACTGAGGGGTTATATTGACCTCTGTTTCTGTCTTTTCTTCACTGCTACTTTAATGCAATATTGCATGCAGAAATGATTCTGCATGTTGCTCACATAGCGTTGACATTTCCAGCCAGGTCGGTGGCGCGCTACTATGCTGCTAGCAACAGTGGGGGACAGTCGCTGGCTGTCACAGGACTCCCAGTGAAGTTAAAAGCCAGTGGCATCACTTGTGATCAGTGGTGGTGATCTGTTCCAAAAAAGTTTGTTCTTATTGCAGACCACATACGCGTGATCTGTTCTTGCATGCATCACTGTGAGCTTACTTAAGGTTGAGTCTACTCCATACCTTATAACATTGCAAATCATGTCCCCTGATAAAGTTCCCTTCACCAGTAATGATACTTGTAAGCACTTGTGGTTCTGTTTCTGAGAGACTTATTATTCTAATTGCTAGGGCACAGTGATTGTGGTGCGATGACTGACGGATGTGTGCCAATGATAAGGGTGTTTCACATCTGGTGCCATGAGTACTTTTCATGATATCAGTGCCTGATATGTAGTTGTACATTGCCCGCATAGCTCAGTTGCAGGATGCTTCTAGAGGAGAACGTTACATGCAGCCAGCTGTTGTAACTGTAGTCAGTTGGTTGTTATTGTGAGGTCAATCGCCGGCAAAGCGTTTGCTTGACGAAAGCCACCGACTCAACAGAAGAGGCTAGCAACAGTACTAGCACTAGTGGGAATGTCATTAATATGGCATACTATAGTGACTGTGGACAATTTAGTAGACAGCTGCAGCTGGTCACCTATGTAAGCTTACCAAGACATATATCCTTGCTGCAGGCTACTGGTTGGCAACAATGCTGTACGGAGTATGGGCCAGCATGCCGCTGCCTTCACAGCAGTGCCTTGTCAAGGCAACCAATGCAACTAGCTGTGTAGCTGGTACATCATGATGGCCCCGGACCAGTGTCATTGACGTATAACAAAGCAGGGCACAAGCCAGTTGGATCTCCTCAAAGAAGCTCCCACTTCTTTAGCCATGTTTGCACCATATAGTGAAGGTACAACTGTCCTGGGCGCTTATACAGTTGCACCACAGCTGCACGGTTCACCGTACAAGCGATATTCTGGATACGCTCTACCCTGCTGACATCGCACAACATATGTTCCCAGACCTTGTTTCTCCCTAGCCTGTATGTTTTGTATAGATCCCACAAGTTCTCTGCTACGGCAGAGAGTGATGCAACCTGGTCTCACAACTGTACGCAAGCCATACCACACAAACACCACATGAGACCCTTCCCCAGATCCTGGAGTTCCTTGCAACTCAGTGCTAGCCGATACTATCCATAGTATGGGTTACGAAAAGCTGAGGCAGCGTGGGTATATTTGAAACATGAGAAGCTGTGAGGTAGATGGCCGCTGACATGTGACCTGTGAAACCAATGTGCAGCTCAACCGCAGCCGATGCACACTTGAGTCTGCACGGACCCTCACAAATCATACGATGTGCTATTCATGACATACAATGGTGCAAATTCAACCTGAATACTTTGAAAGTTGTCAGCCGTGCACAACATTGCACAAGCTTCAAAAATACCCTACACGACAAACACTGAAGGTTGACTAAAGACGTGCTGTGACAGTTGAGCTCCAACTACGGGCTCACAAAACGGTGTTTTGTGCTCTGAACAGTGTTGTTGCCCGCTCAACTCGTTCATATGTTGAGTTCCAAACCAGGAGATTAAATGCTATGGCCCATAAGGCCACAGCGGCTACAGCACCCACAGCCTGGTCGTGCTGGCTCAATCCCAGCTCAGACATATGCTCAGACATGCAAAACCACCGATGATGGCTGGATGTATCACAAAAGCTGCCTAATCCAGAGCAGGCTGGCAATGTTGGCGAGTGTGGCAGCTATGTACCAAGCCCAATTTGTGTGCTGCGTTGAAGGTGACTGGCAGGTACATCTGACCAGGAGCGGAAATACCCACAACTGACGCATGTGGGTATTTCAGGTGCAGTAACACATATGACAGACCACTCAGACTTCCAGTGGATGTCAAGCCCAACTCAACATGCTCAAATCCTTTGGCTTGCCGGGCCAGCAAAATCTTTACCTGTCTCCAATTTGACTACAATAGCACCATGCAATCTCCACTGTAGCTCTGTGCAACATTCGCACACATCATCTACACAACTTTCCTTATATACCATACAGAGGTTCTGATGTGCTACACGCCAATCAAACTTCTTAACGTTAACACACCCGGGATGAAGTCAAAGCCATTTACACCCCCACCACCAGCAATTATCAGCATTTAACCTTCCTAAAGATTAGGTGGGTGCAACATCCATACTGGTTCTCTGCAGTGTTACAATTAATCACGCTGTTTACAGACGGGTGTATATTCTCAGGCCAATCTTCCAACCCCACACTGTGATACACCACTGCAAGAGGTCTCACATCAAGCTACTGCACTCTGCACACCCATTCAGGTGCAATTCTGGCCTCCAATATTGGACAACCAGCATCTGATCTTGATACTCTGGCCTCCTGCATTTCGACAACCCGAGTGTTCTAACTGCAAAGTTGCTGCACAAAGTTCTGCTATCGCACAACCATAAAATAAGGAGGCCCTAGGGCGGGCCACTCGGCGCAGACATCACGCTTGTATCCCCCAATCACCTTGTTGCCTGGCACTCGCAGATGGTGTCCAACACAGATGGAAATAGTTGTTCCGGTTCTATCATCCTGGCGAGTACTGCCTAGTACTCTGTCTTGGGCCTACTAACGCTGTGACTCAACAGCCACGGCCCATAACAAACACACTGCAATCTTGTACAAGGCATGGCCAAACCTGCTCTTGCATTCATACCACAAAAGCAAATGCCAATCCCTGTGGTTCTCACTCCATGATCGCCCATGCGCATGCCCAAACTACTTCAAGGCCTTCCAGTTGTTATTCTGTGGAAAATTTGCACGTTGCTCACGTTTTTGTGTAGAAAGGGAATCAGTGGGTGCCAAGCGGTGGTTGCACGGGCCCCTCTAGTAGATCTATTAGATGCAGTGTGTTCTGGTTCCAGGCTGTTTAGTTTGGTCCTGGGCACATCAGGTTGCCAGTTTTTGGGTGTTTGTATCCGGGTTGGCCAGTGCACCAAGGCCTCATCATCTCATTGTCCTCATGCTCAAGAAGGTGGCTGCAGGTAATACACGGCAGTTGATAGCAACACCCCCAGTACAGAGACAACGTGCACAACTGGTAAGGTGATTCTGGTGTCTGCTGAACAGACCATGGGAGTGTAGCAGCCCTAGCACATTTGCGCCACATGGCATGCAACATGAAGGTTCTGCATGGGCCACGGGGGGTCCAGCAAGCTGTCCATGTTGTCTTGCCGATGTTGACTACACATCATGTATCAGCCGCAGCTGCAATGTGCATAACACTCAGCATCTGAGACAGTAGCCGGCAGTCACTGGCAGGGAAAAGGTAGGGGCTTGTAATGCCCCGTTGTTTGATGCTTATACGCTGGCTAGCTAGTTGTGCTGACGTTGGAATCACAATACTTCGTTTGGCACAGCCTATTGTTGCCAGGCAGACTCGCTGACGCTGGGACCTTACAGCAACAGCCATCAACAAAGCGGCACTCAACTTAGAAGTGATGGCAAACATTCAGTAGGCAGGAAAACAGCTAGCTGGCACCGGTTAGCACCAATGCGGACGTGCCAGTACGGTCTACCAGAGCAACATTTCAGTATCTCACCAGTGCCAGGGGAACAACCCCTTGGAGTTTGTTTTCAGCCTGTAGGTGACAACTGTGCCAGGGGGCACCAGGTAAGTGTCCTTCTGCAGCACACATGTGCCACCATTGCAGGGTGCAGTCAAGATTGCCCCGGGATTGATGTCGGAGTTGATTGGGCCGCTCAGCACTTCCCAGGTCAGACCACCGCTGGCGAGTTGGGTGACATTGATTGGCCTCTGACTGATGATCTGCAGATGGTGAAGGGCATATGCATCGCTTTATCAAGTGTCAAGTGCATTCTCCTGGAAAAGGAGGGGGGGTTGCAATGGGGTAAACAACAGCAAGACCTAGCGCGGGGAGGGGGGGGGGAGGGGGGCTGACAGACCCCTGCCATGCCTACCATGACATCTATTGCCACATCGCACTAGGTGGCGGAAAATGACGACACTGATGCCAACATCAGAGATAGCATCAGAATGTTGGTTTATTACACCTGTGATCCAAGGTGTTCATGAGAGTTTGATTCATCAGCCTGTGCTGCACTCTGTGCCAGTAATCTTTGCTACATGTTACTAAGCTCCTCTGACAGGCACAATGTGCAGTATGCAGTAAATTTGGCATGTGCTGCAGAGGAAGCAGGCAGTATGCACCCACGTGGAGACCATCAGCACGTTGCTGATTGCCTACCTGGGAGTATGTTTCATGAATATGTATCGGGTGTGAGTCCACCGTCAGATTAATCATCTCCCAGTCCTCAACAGAATTCTCAGCAGCATTAGTGGTCACCTGCAGACATAACATGTCATACGAAATGTCACAACCAGCGAAAACAAACACAAGTGTGCAGAGCAGTACACGAGTGTCTGCGGGGCTAAATCATCCTTCTCAGGTTTCATAAGAAAGCTCAAGGTTCAAGCAGCTTTGCACAGCTGATAAAGTACACATCCAGAATATGCAGCGTGAGCTAGCAGCTGCTAGTTACCGGCGCTGCAGTCAGTGCTCGTGTAGCAGCACAATGTGAAGCAACTGCCATTCATTTACGGAAAAGCAACATCTCAACAAACAGAGCTGCATCGGCTGCTGTGACAGATACCCAGGGCTCAAAGGCCCTCAGAGTATAGCTCAAAGGCCCTATAGTATAGCTACTATTGTACAGTTATTGCATATAGTAGCCACAAGGTGCCGCACCCATGCACACCATGCAGTTGAGCGAATGTACAAACACAGCGTTATCATGATACGCAGGCGACCACTCACATTATCAGACCAAGTCTTCTCAATAGCAATGTTTTGCGTTCCGTTCAGACCTGCATCTCCCAGGTACAGGGCCACCACATTGTCACCAGCATCAGCCACCTCAATGAGTGTGAACTACAAACAGCAAACAAGGTACCCTTGAATACATGCAGGGACAACTACAACTCAGTTGCAAGAGGCATAGCTGCTGATGACTGTCGGACAGGACATGAAGCATGATGATAGGTTTGTATACCAACAGGGCGTGTATCCATTGTTTGTTTGCAACTTGCAATTGCAGACTGGTCAAACTATCAAGACATCGCCCCAGGCATTGGATAGTTGAGTAGCTGGTTATCTCACGCCGTGAAACTTGCGGTAAGTGATCACCGCGCCACTGCTGCGTACATTGTCTGCACAGTAGCTCGTGGGCCAAAGCTTGGTTGTGTCTGCTAGAGAACCCCATGTGAAATGCATACCCAACCCTACTACGGCCCAAACCCCAGACAGGGGCCAAAACCATCCAATCCGGACCACTTGGGTCTGATCTCTAAGTACGGCAGGGAGTGCCCTATCGTACATACCTTTCTGGTGCGAGCAGGTGTAGGATAGTTGACTGGTGTGTATGCCTTTGCCAGAGCAGGCTCAAGTTTGGGCTTGACATCGTCCTCGAAGTTCTTGTTGATTTTCTTGGGGTCCACATCGAAGCGCATCACCTGCGAGGGATGACACGCAAGGCCTTGACCTTTTCTGGATGCCTCGCTGTTGCTAGCATGCTTGATAGTATCGCGTATCTCGGCAAGTGGCTGATTACGCCCTGGCCTAGGGTAACGATGCTCTCCGGTGCCTATCGGCGCTCCGGGCCGCGCACTCTGTTGACCCGGTTGACCCAGTTGGACCGACGGTTAGAGGCTAGCAGGCAAAACCAGTACCTACCTGTGCAGTGTGCAGCGTAAGCTGCTCTGCTATGTTTGCTCCGTTAAATGGCACCTCTGGTCCCTCATTGAGCAGGTACAGCTGGGTCACACCCGTGCTGGGCGGCAGCTTGGAAAAGTCGACGATCACGTCATACCTCTCTGCCGGACCGATCAGCAACCTGGTGACCGGGCCGACGATTGACGGGAAGAAGCCGGCTTCGTTACCGATGACGTACATGGGGAAGCGCTGCGCGACCGGCACGGGGGCTGTGCCAGCGGTTGGCAGGATCGTTCTGCACAGCAGATGTGTGAGAGTGTGAATCAGGTGTTGGCAACGTTTGAGGTTGCTGATCAAGCCCTCACTTTGAACTGCCGATGGCAAGCACTAAGGCAGAGTCAGACAATCTGGCACACACTGGCAACATGCGTAATGCACTGCGCGGAACACCACAATGGCATACGTGTGAACATCATGAGATGTCAGCAGAGGCAGTTAGCAACGCATTAGTCTAAAGCAGTCAGGACCGCCCCAGTCAAGTCACTTACGAGAGGTATACAATGAGTGTACGGGCATTGCATCCGTTCAAGAACCTGAGCCTATAGGGCTCACGTTGCACATCCTGCAAGAAGCAGCGGGGCAAGCGTACACATACATACACATACACAAGCACACAGATAAGATTGTATAAGATTGTGTAGCACTATGAGCTGCCGAACCCGGGCAGTCTATATCTCATTATCCAAGCACCACAGGCACACCCTGTCACATGCACAGCAGCCCAACTGAACGCAGGAAATGTCGTCCAGCAGCCTGCAGAATTTCTACTTGTTTACAGCTTCCTGCATGCATCACCTGACCGCTGCGGCAGGTGTCATACAACACAACATAATTTACTGGAATTACTTACAAACTTGGGCCATGTCTTGCCGTTGACCACCATCGCTACTGCACTTGTCCCATTAGCAGTGCCATCAAGGGTGATGCCAGCAAACTCTGCAAGCACAGCAGCAAAGGCAGTCACTGGCAGTGGAGGCTCCTTGCACGAGCAGGAAACCAGGACACTAAAGCTGTATGTAAGCAACCTTGCAGGGCCAAGTAAATGTATTTTATACATTTACTTGGCATTAGCGGCCATCAGCCTCGCGCCTCAACTCGGCAGGGCTAAGTATACCTTTCTCAAGCAGTAAGAGGTTCCTGGGTCAAGAGTCACAAGCACACTCTATACTGATAAAGCAGTCCTGCGTGTATACTGTTGAGGGGAGGTGCCAGCGTGCTAGTGTATCTCCTCAGATCTTGTAGCATTTGCTGCCAGGAAGTTGTGAAGTCACACAGGGACTGTTGAGTCAATGGTGTGTCATTTTACCATTCCCTGACTTAAATTTGGCAACAGCACTGTCAGCGGTTGGGTTCTATAGGAGTGCTAATTAGCAGTTTATAAACTGCTGACCGACGCACCTGGTATCCACTTTGGTGGCACAGCACCAGCAGGCAGTACAACATCACGGGGCAGCTGGTTCTTGGGGTGGTACAGCTGAGCATTGACGTCAAACGCACGGTCCTGGATGACAATGGGGATTTCACGAGGTGACAGAACCTGCAGGAGCCAGCAAACAGTACAGATATATATGCAAGATAAATGATTGTGACATGCAGTTGCCTGGTGGGGCACCACTATCAACACATTTTTGACACTGTGAGATTGGCCAACCCAGTTCACCACAGCCATGTTGGGCTGGTAAGTATTGGCACACCTGTCAATGCTGACAGTATTGCTGAGCTTTGGTCCTGTCCGGGACAGGTTGTCAACAAGGTGCATAGTCAAAACACAAACCTGATTCTTATCCTTGTGCTTATCATCACCACCCTTCTTATCATCCTTGTTTTTATCTTTGTCATCCTTGTTATTTTTGTCGTCTTTGCCTTTATCTTTGTCATCCTTGTTTTTGTCTTTGTCATCCTTGTCATCCTTGTTTTTATCTTTGTCATCCTTGTCATTGTTACCCTTCTTGGTGACACCCGGTGGAGGCCAAGGGAGGCCAGGCAGCTCCGGCCCTTTGAACACATCCACATCTCGTATGTTGTACAGACCAGCCAGACCAGCATACACATTCAGACGGGTGATGCCAAGACTGCAGATGTTGCATGGAGAACACATGGATGTGGTTAGTATGTTCATGTGTGAAGTCAAGTGTATGCCTGCACTGCTTGCGGTCAGCCAGGACAATCAACATGATGCACTGCTGGCTGTGCGGCCTTAGGTGCATGACTCCAGCATGATCTGCCTCAGTTGCTAGCTTATGCTGCACCTATCTGATACAACCAGAAGCACTTCTGCAGTGGCACTTTCGCTTTTATAGTACCCAATCAATGCCGATGGATGGTGTCTGTCACATGATCACTTCGTCTACGCTGGCAAAACACACCAGATTTGCAAGCACCAAAGCGTTACAGGCCAGTCAGACGCCTGTAGCTGCGGCAGACAAACTTACGCATGATCGTGGTACCAGAGCTGAGTGGGCTTCTGTGTGTTGAGGTATGTGAATGTTGCACTTCCTGGGAACCACCGCTCGCCAAGCCGTATTTCAGACTGCTGCTTGAATGTCTCATACCAACTGCCAACCTGCGTGTTGAATGAACCGTTCATTCAACAACTTTTGAAAACACGACCTTCGTTGACCCATCAACATGAGTATTACCAGGTGCACACTGTTTTCCAAACTGCCATCTCAGATGCAGCATTGCAGTAATACTACTGCAGCAACTCCATGCACCAATCCACAACAATGAGAATCATTAGCTGGACAGGCGCGCCGCACTAAACTAGTAACACTGGCAGATGCTGGCCTAACACATACATACCAACAAGCAGCAGTGAGGTGAACATGATGCAAGTAGTTCTCACCGGTGAGTATCCTTGCAGATTGCTGGCTTCTGGCAGGAACCAGGCCTCAGGGTATCCATCTGAGAAGTCTAGGGCCATCTCCGCACCTACATAGCACCAGCGACACATCACAGGTCTGCCAGTCAAAGCTCAGTGTGTGAATGTTGTCCTTGAAGTGTTGCCCCATTTTGAGCAATACGCGGCAGTTGCCAGCATTTAGTCAGTGTAATGCAGACCATGCAGAGGCTTTACATACAATCTCATATGTCTCCCAAGCAGCTCCATTCTATTGCACAGCTAATGATACTATTTTGTGCTCACCAACCAATAACCTATGCCGCAAACATTCTGACAGACTGCGATATAAAGTTCGGCTGAACCATTGGGACTTGCCCAGGTAATGACAATCAGCGACGTTCTGTAGGAGCAGCACCAAACTCACCATGCAGATGTGTCACCAGTGGAACAGGTCCCTCATACGTTGATGTAGCAGCCCTGCAAGCATGGCAGAAGCATGCACATAGACATTTGGCAAACACAGTGAGGTTTCAAGGCGCAGCATGCTGTGCCTGTGTGGCATAACATTGCTGTCTGCAGAACAGACACAACTGGTAGCTGCAATTGCTGCAACAAAAGCAGCTGTCTCAATACTACGATAACAGTCTTCCCACCATTTTGGCTCTATGGTTGACAACAAGTGACGGGGGCGCTAGTAGCATTCTGCCCGGACGCTTGACACAGCACTACAATGATT
>NSMO01000768.1:585-16348 GCA_002588565.1 Coelastrella sp. UTEX B 3026
AAAAGACATACGTCATGATTAGGATCATTTAGTGGCCCTCAATCACAGCTCAACTCCTGCAGACTGCTGTGCTGCAGGCTTGCAGCGGCAACTTACTGCTCGATACACCTTTCGTGCTTTGCTGTCATCCTCGTAACATTGTGTGGGACGGCAACCAATGGCGTACGATGGTGGACTGGCAGTGGACAATGCTCGATCCATTTTTCAACTTACTTGTGTCCTTCGCTTACACCATATACTCAGAAGGATCAATCATGCCTTCTTGCAGATGTCATTGGGGTGGGCCATGATGTTGACCTGGCGCTGCTAACAGTTGAGGACGAGGACTTTTGGTTAGGGACAGAGGGCAATGAAATCATGAAGCCGTTGCAGCTTGGGGACGTCCCACAATTGCAGGTCAGCATCAACATCACATAGAAGTGAAACAACTGGGGGCAGACAGGTTGAAAGACCTTTGGTTGCAGACGCATTGTGACTCATCATGGAAAGGCCTGGCTTAACCAACAGATTGCACGTGCTTCTCGGCCATGTTGATCGATTAATCAACGTCAGAGGCATGACTAGCGTATGCCGCTGTAAAAATGAAATGGCCTGCTTACACTCGCATCATAGTGCTGTTTCAATCCTGGTCAAAGGAGATGTTCTGGTGGTTGGTTACCCCAGGCGGCGACGCTGCCACCTCTATCACCAGCGGTGTAGTCAGCCAAGTAGACGAAACAGCAAGTAGAAGTAACACAACCATCCACACAGCCAGGCCCTCGACACCTGCTTGTCTTCCAGCGTGTTTGCAGGCACAGATGATAGTTCTAGGCCAACTTCAGGCGGTCACAAGGCCCAACTTGGGCATATTTGCTCATGGTAAGGTCATGGCTGCTGCTTGTTTATAATTGCAGGAACAAGTCCTGGTTGTTGGCTATCCCACAGGCGGCGACAACACCTCAATAACCAGCGGCGTAGTCAGCCGCGTGGAGGTCACACAGTATGTCCACGCAGCCAGCCACCTCATGGCTATCCAGATCGATGCAGCAATCAACCCAGGGAACAGCGGAGGGCCAGCTCTAAAAGGGGATGTGGTAGTTGGAGTTGCGTTCCAGAACTTGCCTCATGCGGACAATATCGGCTACATTATTCCTTTACCTGTCGTGCGGAGGTTTCTTAGGTAGGGTCAAATCGGTTGGGGTTTAGCAAGCAGCAGCTATGTTTGCTTCAGCTGGGGTGTAGTGGGGGCCGAACTGCCAGGCAATGGGCCTGTTTGCTTTGCATTCAAGTCCTGGAGGTCATACAAGTCTTGAGTGTCCTTTAGCTTGACTGCGGTCATGTGTGCTTTGGTGTTGCAGCGTCTTTCAGAGTGTCCTCATCTCCAAGTATATCCTCACTTTGGCAGTTGCACAGGCTGCCTGGCGGTGTCATCATCTATGTGGTTGCTTCTTTTATGTGCACAAAGAAGCTTCAAATGTCTATCTTCTATCCTGTATTTGTTATCCTTTACTGCTTTCAGCGTCCTGGAACAGCCAACCAGCACTGCACCGGCTGCAAACTACTTCTACCTGGCAATCCTGCATCCACAGCGTTGAAGGTCACGTGTTGTTGCTGCTGTCTTGACACATAGTCACTATACTAGTGAATCGTGCTGCACAAGGCCTTCTAAAACACCTTCTGCAGCCTAGGCTTTGCTACAATTTAGCCCTGCAGCCGAAACAAAGCACAGTTGACCCATGCAGTTCATAGCATTTGCACTCCCTACTAGTGTAGCACTACTTGCTTTCCTTGTATGCACGGTGGCACAAGGCGTTACAACAGCATGTGGTGCAAGTTGACTTGTTACTTCTGTCCTGCAGTGAGGTGATGAAGTACGGCTTCTACCGTGGCTTCTGCAGTCTGGGCATCGTGTTCCAGACGATGGACAACCCGCACCTACGCAAAGCTCTTGGCATGTCAACACATCAAAGTGGCGTACTCATCAACAGAATACAACCAACAACAAGTACAGCACAGGTGTGTGTACGTAGCATGAACGATAATGGTCGTCGGGGTCACACAGCACACTGCCTTGTACTTCTGGGAGATGCCTTGTATTGAAGTGCTGTAACAAGCAGCTATTGCGTGGTCAGATTTGCCCAGGTAGTTGCATTGCAGAGTCTGCAGTGGTGTAACAAGCCACAACAGTTGGCCTTTGTGCGTGAAAGGCATTGATGACTAACATACAGCCCGCTGAGTGATGCTTTCAACAGTTTGCAAAGTGTGATATCATGTATCCTATTTCTGCTGCAGGTCCTGCAAAAGGGAGATGTACTAATGGAGTTTGACGGTGTACAAATAGCCAATGACGGCACTGTACATTTCAGGGCCAGGGAACGGATATTCTTCACATCATTGATTACACTCAAACCTACTGGGAGCACAGCACGTGTCAAGGTGGGTGATAACGAGAGCATGTGATTATACGACAATGTTCAGTCCAGATGCTGCCAATCGTTGTTGCAAAGACTGCAGAAATACGCAATGTGATGTCCTGCTAGCACTTTCATGCACGGAATTGATCGACCCCGTACCCGGGCTCTTGTCAATCAAACTGGACTGATGTTCGGCCCTGCGGGTGATGAGGTCTGGCAAAGATCTTGTGCGGAGTCATGCTGTTGGTTTGCTAGCGCTTGTGTGAGCCACATGGTTGGTGTCCTGCACCTAGCAGTGTGCTCTGCAGTGTATGGCCATGTTCAGCCTTTCATATCAGGTACATGCCAAGATATGCTGTTTGGAGCGCAACGTAGTTGGGGTGCCTGTGTTACTGGTACCGTGAGGCAGAATCATTGGCTGTGGCTTCACCTCTCTGGTGTTTTCTCGTGGAAAATGTATAACGTTATGCTGATACCTACAGGTGTTGCGGTCTGGTCAGGAGCTTGAGTATGATCTTCAGCTGGATCCCCTGCAAACACTTGTACCAGTACACAAGTATGACCAACTGCCCAGCTACTTCATATACGCAGGTAATCCGCCTAAAGTATCATGATACTTTGTATGCCTACGCGATTGCCTCAAGTATTAAGATACCTTGCATGCATAGGTGGATAGTGGATAGTGGATAGTCTCAGCCAGTTGTTGCCTGAACTTGCAATGGTGCAGCTTGGTATCACTGCAGAAAACGGGATCGCATGGAGTGCGCATATGCATATTACTTGCAAGGCTCGACTATATGCATATCTGACAGCGTTTGCAGGCGCGTAAAAACTCCTGCATGTCATGGTGATAGTGTTGTTGCATTCTTGTATACTATGAACTCCCATTGATGTGCGTTTTGCAGGCCTTGTTTTTGTGCCATTAAGTCAGCCGTACCTACATGAATATGGAGACGACTGGATGGCCAACAGCCCCAGGCGGTTGGTTGACAAAGCCCTCAACAGTCTCATGCAGAAACCTGGGCAGCAGATCATCGTGTTGAGTCAAGTTTTGGTAGATGATATCAACACGGGGTATCAGCAGTTCCAGAACTTGCAGGTGCGCTGAAGACACATCATTTGGTTGTGCAGCGTTGTGGGGTGTTTGCAGCGTTCTCATGCAGGAATCCTGCACAGCATACTACTGTATTGGTCAATTAGCTGCTGACATCAGCATGGAATGTCGGCAGTTCCAAGAGCAGGTATCATTATGCTCACACTGACCAACAACTGAGCAGATGAAAGCATTTTGGACTGTATAAATAGCTGTAAAAGCACCTGTAAAGCTGTGTGACAGCAGCCAAAGGTTGCAACACACCTATTCCATGAGGGAACCACCCATGTGCACTGTGACAGGCCTTGTCTAGCCAGACGCGATTTCCCCTATTTGTTTTGTGTCGATGCAGGTGCTGCGAGTAAATGGGGTCGAAGTGCTAAACCTAGCTCATCTAAAGCAGCTCATCACAGGCAAGAGAGCAGCAGCAGCAGCTACAGTAGAGCCTGGGACAGTCATCGAGGACAACACAAGCAGCAGCAGCGGTAGCAGCAGCACAGTAACGGTGAGAGTTACTCTAGGCCAAAACGGCAATGAGGGCAGCAGCAGCAATGGCAGCGGTAGCAGTGAAGCATCCAGCAGCAGCAGCAGCAGTAGCAGCGCTGCAGAGGCCAGCAGTGGCAGTTCAGGCGGTGCTGATTGGGACAAGCAGTACATTCGCTTGGAGTTAGAGGATGATAGGGTTATCATCATGGAGCGAGCGGCGGCTGATGCAGCTACTGAGCGATTGCAGCGGAGATACAGAGTGCCCTATCTGTGCAGTGCTGACCTTGCAGATGTCAATGGTTGACAGCGCCGCTGCTGTCATGCGCGAGTAAGGGATATCAATACATACAGGCAATGTATCGCCTTTGTGATGTTTGTTCTTTGAGACATGTGGGTGGCAGCTAAGCAGAGTGTATCCCAGGCAGCAGATCTCTCTAGAGCTGGCTGCAGGAGATGGTCGCCATAACGGTTAAAAGTGGGCTGTGGTGTCCAGACACGCTTCTTTCACTATAACTTACGCCCACGTTCCAAATCACTACAATTGTCCGCTGTGCCCCGTTGGGGTTGGAATTACATCCAAAGCCTCGCATCCGGGCCTCGCATCTAGCATGGAGTTTCGCTGCCATTGCAGCCAATGCACGGCCAATTTCGGCAGACGCACTTGCAGATGCTTCGGTTATATATGATATACTTGCAAGTTATTATGCGGTTGGCAAGAGGTTTGAAAATACAAGAACATGACATTTTTGTCGCTAATGTCGGCGGCAGCGTTGCCAAGTGTGATGTCAGCAGCAACATGCAGCCAAACTCTTACAGTCTCCCTGAACCCCAGCCCAGCAGTCGATCGATCAGATATCTGAACACTCAGGGGTGAATCTACTACTGCTGCAGAAAGAATGAAAGGTACCCCCACTGGGCACTAGACCGTGCGCCTGAAAAACACCCAGCACAAAACCCATGGCCAGGTTTCAATGCACAAGCAGCCTTGGCACAGAGTGCATTACTGCAGGTCTTGCGCAGGAAAAAATCCCTCATTTCCAAAGCAGAGCTGCTGCCTCCCATAGCTTCTCTCCACGAACTACTGGCAGTGCTACTGATGTGGAGACCCATCCTAAAGCCCTGTTCTTACACCTCGAAGCAAATTTCTTGTTGGTGGTTTATGTGGTGCTCTGAAATCATGTCTGTCTGAAGGCTTCCAGTAGTTGTGGGCTTCTAGCAACTCCCGTAACTTGCCTACGCTGTGTTGCATTGGGTTTAGCTTGCGGTCCCGGAACATGGCCTGCGGACAACAAGTGCACGCATGGTAGTTGTTCTCTGTCACAAGAGCTACTAGTATAACACTGCAGCTATTGCCAGCGCATCCGACCTGTTGCATGGCTCAGTCACTTTCATAAGAGCCAGCGCATCTATCCTGGTTGCATTGGCTCAGTCGCTTCTATATGATTGTGGATGATGGGAGCTGACAACCAAGTGACTGCAGCACCTGTGCTCATGTGATTGTATATGGAAATACATCAAGCCTCGTGAACATTCACTGCAGGTTTGACACAGTGCCGAGTTGCACCAAATCTGACTCTGGTGTTTGTAGACACTATGACACTGCACGAATAGTGACTCAGGTGCAGACACTCTAGCAACTAGCAGAGATACTGCTGCGCACACAATGGCCGATTACTGCTGTCGCTAGTGTGTGCAACTGGATGCTTGCAGTAAACTTGATCCCATTCAATCTGTCCTACCATCTCACACACTGTTCCGACGTGTTGAATCATACTTTGCATGTGACGCACCTCTGTACAAACACTCTAGCAAGAAGCAGCGACACTGCTGTGCACACACTGGCCAGTTGCCACTGTGGCTAGTGTGGGCAACTGGATGCTGGCACTAGAATCCATCCCACACAATATGTCGTGACATCTCACACGATTTCTCGGAAGTTTGATATCATATGTGCATGTGCCGCACCTCTAAATCGTCTCCGTGGTGCTGTATCAACTTTTCTACTATCTGCCGTTGGTGACTGGTCAACCGCTTTGGAGGAGCTTTGCCGGCTTTACGCTCCTTATTGCATGCTGCACGGAACTCTGCAAGAGGCAGACAAAGAGCAGATACGACACGCACTAGATGTTGGGGAAGATCTGGCTGGACTGGCCTTGAAAGGCAGAACCATGATGGCAACTGCAGGGCTGACTGTGCTGCTGCACACTGGCATGAAATGCTGCACAGAACAGTTACAGACACATGCCTGACACGACAGGCCACGGGAAACTGGTAGATCTAAGCTATTTTGATGGCTGTCTAACTGCTGAGTGGGCTAGGACAGCAGCACCCTGTGGCGATGCCGTCATGAGAGGCCCTTGCTGTTGCGCCACCTGCCTCCAACAAGCGGACAACTGCTTCGACATGTCTGGCAGACGCATTGTAAGTTACATCAGCAACCGTTTATGCTTACCATCATCGTCAGAGAACGTCCCGTCATCGCCCTGCTCGCGTTCTTGTTTGCTTTTTAGTGGCAGCTCCTTCTTGTTTCTACCAAAGCCTTCGTTGGGGTCCAACACAAATTTGTTGGCTGTGTAGTTCTGTGAGAGCGTCTGCTGCTCGGTCCATTGAACGCTGCATAGCGCATTCAACGTTCGGAAGCGTTTTGAACCGCGGCAACAGGCAGGCATGCAGAACATTACTCATGTCTAACAACAGCTGATGCCATGTTTACTGCTGTTGAGCCGACAGGGCAGTAGGCTCATTCTGTTGTACCGATCCACAACGCCAGTATGTAGTTTTAATGTCAAGTTCGCATTATCTGCTTTGATGCAGCTGCCAGCTGCAGATGTATACCTGGTATTCAGCTTGTCCTGCAGGCTGGGCCGCTGGTCCAGCACTTCAAGCGGAATCTGGGCTTTGCTGTTCTTTTTCCTCTTAACAACGCCAACTTTTACTTTTGATTTGCCACGCTTCAGCTTGCGCCTGCTGCCTCCCATGGCTGCTGACGGAAGTCTTGCTGCTGCTGATGGGACACGAAGTGCGGCGAGACTGTCTAGCAAATCCGGCTCGCCAAGGTACTTCTGCAACAGCTTGTGTTGTCTCTGCTGCTCGTGCAAGACTCGCGAGAGGTGAGACTTGAGAGACCGGAGCTGATACTGTAGTTCGGCGAGATGGTTTCGAATCGCAGGACTAGCGGAGTGCAGGCAAGCAGTATGGGATATAAAGATGTCGACTATAGGCCTAAGAGCAATGGCTTGCTAGCAAGCTGATTGCTGTACCGGACTACGACCTTGTCATGACAGCCAGCAGCAACAGTGCCCATTGGCTTGAAGCCGGACTTCGTGTTCGTATTGTAGTCTGCAGGGTGCACTTGCGCATATGCACTTGAAGGTGTATAATATAACCTCCACACACTTCTACAAGACCTGTAAACCTGTGACGGTTGCGTACGGTGCACAGCAGTAGCTACTGCACAACTCCCTTGCTGTAATTTCTCAAGTAGAGCTGTAGCTGTAACTGTTGCACACCTTCCAAAGGCGCTATACCCCCGTGTCGCAGTCTTAAGACTCTAACGCTTGGCCAACCATCGCTGAGTAGCACAGACCAGTAGAGATAGAGCTCGTACTGCATAGTCAGCAATCAGGAGCCTGCCAGCCCCCTTGGACAGCCAAACGACCAGCCATACACGGTACGCAGGGAGCTTGTAACCAACAGCAGCTGATGCCGCGCAACGCAGTGGGGTTTGCTGCCCCAACAAGGCAGTCAGCAGTTGTCTTGATGGGACCTTATGCGGCAGGAACCACTGTTGCTAACCACTCCTTCCTTACCTCAGCATAGCCACTTCACTGCTTGAAATCAAGCTTGGATTAGTAGCACTTTGACCTGCATAACTTTTTAGATGACCTTGCATCACTTCTTCGACCCTGCATATCACATCAACCTGGTGCTTCATGGACTGCTGTCTACGCCTGGTCCCATCAAACAGACTCTGTCCAATGAATTGTCTCCCTTCAATGATTGGAATATGCTCTCCAGCCATCAAGGTGAATGTATACATGTGCCGGATGTGTCCTGCATGTGTCAAAGTCGTGTCTGCTGTCCTTGGCAGGCAGGTTGCGGGTTCAGCAGACGATGCAGCATTAGGAAGAACCATCCAGCTCTCAGCCCTCTCAGCACAGCCAAGCAGCAGCTGCACGATGGGTGTCAACGTGTTGATGGTTGCTGAGAAGCCTTCATTGGCTCTATCCATCGCACAGTTTCTCAGTGAGGGCCAGGTACGATGTGACAGCAGTCCGCAATGGTCAGCAATGTGGCATGTAATATACCTCTGCATCGGCTGTCATACTAGCCATAGACAATACCCGGTACTTGGTAGTACCTATGGCTAGCTAGGTTATTGGGCAGGCGGCAGTTGGCGACGGTTGGTGGCGCTTTAGCTGAAGTGCAGCACGACAGCCATCCCTTACTTCTGAATAGCAAACAGTCACGGAATACAACTTGATAACAAGCATCCACCGCCACTGAACTACTTCCTGCACTCACGCAGTCTATTGAAACCAATTAGTGACTCTTGCAAACCACCACCATAAACTGTTTCTGTTTATGTTGGTTCTGTTCACAGCTCCACAGCCGCCGTGCCGCCCTGGAAGTTCATGAGTTCAACGGGAACTTCCGTGGCCAACCAGCCCACTTCAAAATGACAAGTGTCATCGGTCATGTCTACAACTTAGACTTTCCTGCAGCCTACAACAGCTGGGATAGGGTTGACCCGCTGGAGCTGTTTGATGCACAAACAATGAAGCAGGAAGCGAACCCCAAAGTGAGCTACAGCGAGATGCTGTTGAGTGGTTTCTTTGTTTCTGTGCCTTCCCCTCAGAGCGCTTCCTTGTAACCGCTTCATTTTTGTGGCTTGACGTCCCATTGTCTAGGTGCACATGTTGCTGTTGCTTTTGTTGATTGGGTGGAGCTTTTCTAGCAATTAATTCTAGCAATCAACCTGGGATGGTGTTTGTGACAAGCCTGTGTTTGTGTCTCGAGCCACAACCTACCGGACCAACAGTGCTCTGAAGCAGCAGCGGCAGCGGCACCAATACCGATTCTGCTGCAATTCTTCAAATTTCCAACAGTGGGTAATTCCCATTCTGTTGTTGTATCCCCAGCTGACTATTCAGTGGTATGTTCTTGCTGGTATGCATACATGCCCATGTGCGCTGGTGCTTTCAGCAGGATCCCTGTGGCTGTGACTACCGAATAACACAGGCCTCTAAAATGTATCCCAATCATACTGCCACTGTATGTTGCCGCACATGTACAGGCTGATGTATGTCGCCACCTACAGCAAGAGGCTAATAAGTGTGACTACCAAGCACTGGATTGCCAACACAGGCCTCTAAACTGTATCCCGATCACACTGCCACTGTATGTTGCCGCACATGAACGTCGCCACCTACAGCAAGAGGCTGGTCGCTGCGACCACCTAGTTTGGCTGAATTGCAAAAACAGGCCTGTAAACTGTATCCCAATCACACTGCTACTGCATGTTGCTGCACATGTACAGGCTCATGTATGTCGCCACCTACAGCAAGAGGCTGGCCGCTGCGACCACCTAGTTTGGCTGAATTGCAAACACAGGCCATCAACTATATCCCGTTTACACTGCTACTGCATGTTGCCGCACATGTACAGGCACATGTATGTCGCCACCTGCAGCAAGAGGCCCGCGGCTGTGACTACCTAGTACTCTGGCTTGACTGCGACCGAGAGGGAGAGAATATATGCTTTGAAGTCATGGATAATGCGCTACCACATATGCAGCGTGTGCCACCCGGTCAACAGCAAGTTTTTAGGGCACGGTTTAGTGCTATCAGTGCCCCGGAGGTGCTAGCTGCCATGGTAGGGTTTTGTAGGACATGCATTGCAACCTTCAGGACTTGAGGTTCACCTGCAGTTCTGCATGCTTTTGATCGAAGCAACCTGCTGCCGTGTGTGTGTTTTGTGAGTCGCCTCAAGGCGACTATAGGTCGAGAGCAGAGTATGCAATACTTAACAAGTATCAATTCAGCCAACCCATGGAGTCAGACACTCAATGCACTGCTCTAAAGTATCTGCCAAGTTCAACACATTGCTGCTTGACCTACAACATATGCATCTTGATATACCTCCGCTGGTTTCACCATGAATGCAGTCAACATATTTGAAACCACTGGTGTGGATTTTTGTCTACAGAGGAACCTTGTTGCGCATGTCCCATCACACCGGTGTGGGTTGTTAACTGCAGAGGAACCTCGTTGCTCCCAATAAGGCAGAGGCACTAGCTGTAGATGCTCGCCAGGAGTTAGACCTCAAGGTTGGAGTCGCTTTTACACGCTTTCAGACCCGCTTCTTCCAGGGCAGGTACGCCAACAGATAGCATCTGTGTTATCATCGTCATCACCATGACACGCGGTTCTAGTGAGAATGCAAAACCACCAATGTAAAGCATTCCTTTGCGATGGGTATCACAGAGCATGTTGGAATATCAGAATACCAGACTGTGCTTGTGACTGCATGATGACGTCATATGTTGCAGTTGTGGTGCAATTGTTCGTCTATTTGTCAGGCAGGTCACTTGGACATTGCCCACCATCTCAGGTTGATGTAGGGGAAACACACCCCTCTGTATCTGTGCTGTGTGGTACGTAGCGTGTTAGCTCTGTGTTGTGTGATCTGGAGTGTAGTCAGCCGCAAGGATTGTCAGTTGATAGTTGCAAAGCACTGACTATGTCTACAGCCACCCACCAGCCATAGCTCTAGGTCTATGGCCATCGGCCCCGCGCCCCATACCCTTATGGCCATTGGCCCCTCGCAAAGCACTGACAGCACTATATGACTGCTGCTGCAGATATGGCAACCTTGATGCCGCTGTGGTGTCATACGGGCCGTGTCAGGTACGGCGCAGCAATGCCAGGGCACAGCCATAGCCCTCAGAAACAATGCTTCACAATGAACTGCACTACAGTTGTTTGTATTAATAAAGCCTTCATGCTGATTGCACAATGCTGCCGTTGGAACAATGGCCAGTATGCTGAGTAGTCCACTGTGAATGTCATCGATAGCCTGTCACTGTTGTGTGTACGCTGCGCATGTGGCGCAAAATCCATGTCCTGAGACAGTATGATGCATATTCTGGCAGGAGGGCACCATAGGAGGGTATGAGCCAGAATGACACAACCTGGCTGTCCCTGATGTTTCAGGCTTCACGGCAACCTACACTGCTGCTGCTACTGCTACTGCTGCTCTTGCAGACTCCTACCCTAGGCTTCTGCGTGGAGCGTCACCAAGTTATTGTGGCATTCCAACCTGAGCCTTTCTGGGTGGTGAAGCCGCTGCTAGCCAAGGTTGGCAAGCCCTTAGCTGACATTATAGACAAAATACTGTGTTTTTTGTGCTGGAGAGATCGTGCTAGTTTGTGTTTCAGCAGCATATCGATGTGCCAAGCAATACAAACACAATGCTGCAGCTTGACATGTACTAGTTACCTCACAATTTGCTCAGAATGCACAGAGCTACAGTTGCATGTGAACTCGATTGCAATGTGCACATATACTGTGTGCAGTTAAAGGCCCATGATGCACGATGGTATCATGCTACTTACCAGCTGCACACCTGTAGGTCATGCAGTGGACTGACCACTAAAACTTGGACTGGTTCAGACGCCGTGTCTTGCAATGTTGACGGTCATTGAATGTTGGTGCTATGTTGCAATCACAAGATGTTACATTCACAAACACATCAAGCAATGGGTCACAACAGAACTATGCCTGTGTAATGGCCGCTGTGCATCTGTGTTTCCTGCAGTTCACTGACCACCTCAACTTGGAGTGGTCCAGAGGCAAAGGTCCTCATAGTTGACAGCGATGTTGTCTCACACAATGATGCTTGTGTAATGGATGCTGTGCATCTGCGTTCCTTGCAATCCACTGACCCACTTGATGTCGGAGTGCTCCAGAGGCCGTGTGATCGATGCCAACAGCGATGTTGATGCTATGTTGCAGTTACAAGATGTCACAACCACAAATACATCAAGCAGTGGGTTACAAAACATAACTACGCTTACGCAACGGCTGGTGTGCTTCTGTGTTTCCTGCAGTTTACTGACCACCTGAATCTGGAGTGGTCTAGAGGCCGGGTCTTCGACAGTGATGTTGGTGCAGTGTTTGCTGCTAACGTACGAGAAGCTGGCGCCTTGAGAGTAACCAGTGTGACAACTAAGGAGGATCGCAAGGGGAGGCCGCATGGTCTTAATACTGTCGAGCTGCTGAAAGTTGCAAGCAGTGCACTCAACATTGGGCCAGCACAGGCTATGGCGGTAAGACACATCTACACTATTTTGTTGTGTTCGGTGTGTTGCATTTCCCGTGTGCTGCGTTTTGAGACCTTCTGTAGCTGTTGACTTGGATTCTTCATGCTGGCAGTATTTGCGTGAATTTTGCCACCTCAGAGTAGATTGCGATGACGTGTGAGAGTGATTGCAAGAACAGGCTGCCCGGTCTTTACACCGCAGATCTGCTGAAAGTGGCAAGCAGTACACTCAGCATCGGCCCAGCACAGAAAATGTTATAGGTACTGGCGTGTGTAAAGGCGTTTTTTCCTGTTGCCAGCGTGCAAGCGCTGGCTGTTTGCTCCCTCTTGAGGCACTGCATCAGCAGCATAAGGTGTTCTGCATCAGGCCCTGGTGGCCCGTCTTTACAGCCACACGACGAGCAACTGGTGAGCACACATAAACAACAGAAAACAGTATGTATATGCTAGCATTGTCTCCTAGAAAGGCATGCAGTGGTACTTTGCAATGCTTCTTCTTTGTCTGGGAGTGCATCCTACCCCTCGGCTGAAATCAGCTGCTGGGGCCATCTTTTGGCGCGCAGTATGCTACCTACTATTCGGCACGCGATATGTGATGTAAAATAATAAGGATATACATGCGCAGGTTCTATGAACGCCAGCGCACGCAGGGAGGCAAAGGCGTTCCGTGCTCGTTGTGAACTGCTGAGAAACAGGCTCGAGGCCACTAAAAGAGCTGACAGCGCCTCCATCAGGCGCCTGGCTAACCAATATGAGTTCCTGAACACAGCCCTCGACCGCTCAGCTGTCAGGGACAACGTTGTGCTGCTGGCACTGGATGCCCAAGTGCTGGCCCTTGTTGCGATGAAGGGTCAACGTCGGCAGGCAGCTTACGCTGCACTGAAAGGCCATGCCAGCAACGATGACTCAGACAACTAGAGCTGATGCTATGATGCTGCGCAGCAATACCGCCGTGACACTAGCAGGCCGCAGCTGCATGGTACTAGCATGCGATGGTGGCACTAGCTGAACAGCTGAGGGGTCAGCAGAACATATGTTGCAGCAGTGGGCGCAGCGCGAATTGGTAGGCACTTGCAACTGTCGTCGGCACGGTCATGTGGTCTGTGAGGGCCCCGATGTAACTCACTCAGGCCACTTGAGCATTGTAGATGCATGCTGCATGCAGAATCAGTTATAATGCTGCTGATAGCATTGGTGATCGTAACACAAGCTCACACCATTTATGGTCACCGGTAATGATCGACTCTGCCGCTGGCTACATGCGGTAGCAACAATGTATGCCAGCAGCTGTCACTTGGTAAATGAGGAAGGCATCGTACTTGGACTGAGACACTGTTTCTTACTATTGGACCACGGTGGTCCAATCTGGAATGCCACAGTCGAAGGCGGTTGTGTGCACTCACTGCACCTGGGCATATGGAAGCGATGTTGGTCTGTCATAGGATAATGACCAGGGCCCGTCATGATGATCCGACAGTGTTTCTGCAAACTGAAACCAGCTCCAAATCACATCCACATCACAACGGGCCACCAAGCCACATACACTCTCTCACATCACAACGGGCCATCAACCATTATGGTACTTGAAGCATGCCATGGTGATGTTGTACATTGCAGCGGGCCCACGTCAAACACAACATGAAGGTGCATTGAGTGCAGAGCTTGATTCCAGATTCAGCACTTGTGGACACCGTGTGTAGACACGCTTGCTAAGCTTGTCAATCCTCTGCCACTCCTTGTATTCCTCTATACCCACGTGGGTGTAGAGGAATACAAGGAGTGGCAGAGGATTGACAAGCTTAGCAGTACTGGCCGCTCGCTTTTGTTATGTGTACCCCCGGTATGTGGCAAGCAGTACACTCAGCATCCGCCCAGCACAAGCCAGCATCCTGCCTTTTCCTTTGGGTAGTTCAGTAATTCATGGTTACCACGATGTTGTAATGGCTGGCTTGCTTGCTTGCTGGAGGCTGTGCCAGGCTTGCTGCTGAAGTGTATCTACACAGCCGGCGGCCTGAAAACCCCGGATATTGTATGACATTAGAACTCTTCGGTGGCTCTATTGAATGCCATCCGCGGCCTTCATCCTGTCTGACCTGTGGTACAGGTGGCAGAGCGCCTATATACCAGTGGATACTTGAGTTACCCACGCACCGAGTCTTCAGCCTACCCACCAAACTTTGACATCCAAGGTGAGACTGCATCCCCTCTTTCACCACAT
This sequence comes from Coelastrella sp. UTEX B 3026, assembly GCA_002588565.1. Classification (NCBI taxonomy): domain Eukaryota; kingdom Viridiplantae; phylum Chlorophyta; class Chlorophyceae; order Sphaeropleales; family Scenedesmaceae; genus Coelastrella; species Coelastrella sp. UTEX B 3026. Next base: position 15,098 of record NSMO01000768.1, read on the forward strand.
GCAATTGGGTTTGAAGCTTGAAAGTATGCAGCAGTCGCGGGCTTGAAAGCTGACTTTGTTACATGTGCCAGCTGGTGCACCATGTAGGATGTCTGTGGACTTCGGCCAGCCACAACATACAGCACCTACTTCCCTGGCCCACTCAATGCCAGATGGCAGCCAGCATGCGTAGCTGCGATATATACAGCACAATTGCAGGCCCATCCACAGACGTCAAGTGTTGGTATCTGGACCGTGCAATACCTGTTTGTCCACTCTGCTTAGTTGAACCTCGCATACTATGTGTCTTTGATTGGCAGAACAGATTGATCAGTGTTGTTGTAATGGATGTCTTTCAGGTACTCTGTCAAGTCAGGCGCGTCATCCTATATGGGGAGAGTATGCGACCTCACTGCTACAGCAAGGGGTCAGCAGGCCAAAGGTAATATTCACGGCTGAGATAGCAACTGTAGTCACGTCTGGGTCTCTTCCTTTACTAAGGCTTTGTTGTGATCTATTCTGTGTGCATTAATGTGGCCTTTGCTCAACAGAGCAGAATAATCGGAACAATAATACAGCGTCATCTTTGCAGTTGTGAGCAGGGTGGTGCAGATATAGAAATGTATTTGTCAATGCTTCACTTGTGTTGAAGTGAGGCAAGGTTGAATGTAGATGTTCTTTCACCATCTTACATGGTACTCTGTTCGGTAAGCGAGACTAATTGAGGCCGCCGTTGGCATTGGGCTTATACTCTGCTTGCTTGTATTCACAGAGGCTCAATCTTGGAGTTGCTGGCTACTGTTAGCCTAACAGCTAGGCTAGCTCACAAAGTTGTGGTTGTTCCTGCAGTGTGGAACTGGTGTCGCTGACCACCTGCCAACCACATTCATTCTGAGCAGCCACATTACCCCAATGTAACTAACCTCGACCCCGTTTCACACTTGCATCTCCGAGCTCAAGGTCCCTAGTAGGGACTCCCTACCTGCTACCTGCCTGATGGTGTTCCTGCAGGGCAGCACAGATGTCAAGGACCACCCGCCAATCACTTTCATTCTGAGCAGCCACATCACCGCGATGATCCTTTGTTGGTTTCAGTTGGTTTCCTACTGGGTGTGGACAGTATCATTCTAGATGGTGAGGTATCCACTATAACTCTCTCTCTCTCTCTCCTCTTTGCCTGGATAATCAAGCCTCTTTGACAGTTGCATCTCCTAGGTCACAGTCCCTAACTGCTACCTGCCTGATTATATTCGTGCAGGGTGGCACAGATGT
>NSMO01000769.1:0-12727 GCA_002588565.1 Coelastrella sp. UTEX B 3026
TTGCAAGTCGGCCGCAGCGGAGAGCAGCAGCAAGAGCTGTTGAAAAAGTTCAAGAGTGGACCCATGACGGTAGGTGTTAGCAACTGTGTCCCATCCTATCCATTCATGTATTGCTTTAATTACAATTTGATTACAGACTAGTGGTTTGTTTAATCGAAAGGTTTGATGGACTAGCATACATGACTGTGGTGGGGACACACGATTCCTAGCTCGGCGGCAACAACGAACGAGGGGTCACTGATCAATGGCCAGACTGGCTCGTTGACAGCATGTGTTCCAAGCAAATAATTCAAACAAATTTGTTGTTTCTGCATACGCAGATATAGCTGATGTAGTTGCTGCTATGACATGGGGTAAGACGTGGCAACTGTGTCCCATCCTATCCATTCATGTAATGCTGTGATCACCGACTATTGGTTTGTTTGTTCGAAAGGTGTGGCGGACTAGCATACTGGCTGTGGCCAGGACACACGATTCCTGGCTCTGTGGAGAATCTTTCAAGGCGGCAGCAACGGAAACTGCGCCACTTTGACGGCAACAATGACTTTCGACAGCATGGAATCCCAGCAAGTTTGTTTACTGTGAATGCAGTTATTGCAGTTGTAGTTGCTGCTGACATTGAGTAAGACATCGTTGGTCTCTTAATGTGTCTGCAGGTGTTGCTCTTGTGGATGCTGCATTCAGAACCGACTTGGGATGATCTGAGTATTAGCAAACGAGGTCTCTTGGCTGTACATGAACTGAAACTTGAGCAGTTGACGTGTGCATGCCTATGTGTATGTGCAATTGTCTCTTATTGTGGCTGCAGGTGTTGCTCTTATTGATGCTGCATCCAGCAGCGACTTGAATGTTTACAGCATGATCGAACAAGATCCTTTATTGGACTGAACACTCGAACGGTTACCATGCGTATGCATGTATGTTATTTGAGAGATAGAAGTTACAGTGGATGCTTTACCATCTAGAATGGTGTCTATGTGCACTCGTCTCTTATTGTGGCTGCAGGTGTTGGTCTTATGGATGCTGCATTCAGAAGCGACTTGGATAACTTCTGCATGATCGAACAAGATCTCACTGCTGTTCACGAACTGAACACTTTGAACAAATGCCACGCTTATGGAATGAATATGTGCATTTTTCTCTTATTGTGTTTGCAGGTGTTGCTCTTATGGATGCTGCATTCAGCAGCGACTTGGATGACCCCAGCATGAGCGAACGAGATGTTTTCGCTGTTCTATGAACTGAACACTTGAACGGTTGCCATCATAAGGCTTATGATGCCATATGATTCATGCGCATGCATTCGTCTGTCATTGTGGCTGCAGGTGTTGCTCATATGGATGCTGCATTCAGCAGCGACTTGGATGACCCCAGCATGAGTGAGGCACAGGATGAGAGTGAGAGTGAGAGTGACATAGCCTCGGACACAGAACAGAGTGAGATTGCTGCTGCTGCTGCTGCTGCTGCCGCGGGCAGCTTGGCAGCAGCAGCAGTTGATGCAGATCGTGAAGTCCAGAAGTCTGCTGCCGCCGCTGCTGCTAGATCGGCAGCAGCAGCAGCAGCGACGCCAGCTGGCAGCGCTGCTGCCACGCCAACAAGCTCAACAGCAGCAGCAGATGCGAAAAGGCTTAAAGCGCCGCAGGGTTTGCAAGCTATGCTGGCAGCAGCAGCATCAGGCAAGCTGGCAGCAGCAGCGGCAGCAGCAGCAGCACCAAAGGCTCCAGCGCCGCCAGCAAGCACTGCTGCTGCTGCTGCCAGGTTTGGTGGTATACCTGTGGCAGCAGCAGCGCAGAGCATGGGGTTCAGTAACGTAGGGCCATTCATTATGCTGTCTATGCCGCAAGTTAATGCTGCTGCGATGGCTGCCGCTGCTGCTGCTGCCGGCCGGTTGCCTGTGGGCAGCATGTCACGCCCGGTGGGGTTCACTCCACAGCAAGCAGCAGCAATCAAAGCAGCGGCAGCACAGCAGCAGCAGCAGCAGCAGCGAGTGGGCAAAGCAACTCCTCCTCCCCCTGCTGCTGCTGCTGCTAATCCATCTACAACAGCGGCTGCTAAAGATGCTGTGCAAGGCTCGGTTGCTCAGCAGCAGCAGCAGCAGACTAACAATGCAGTCCAACAAGCTATAGCGCTGATAGCTGGCAAACACGCTGCTACTGCTGCCGCTGCTGCTGCCAGCGGTGGTTCTGGAAGCCCAGCGGTCAGCACTGACGCTGCGATAGCCCCGGCAGCAGCAGCAGCAGCAGCGATGTCGGTGGGTCTCCAGATCGCCAAGGAGGCTGCTGCAGCTGCTAATGCTGTGGCAGCTGTCAAGAAACAGGTGCAGGACAACCAGGTCTCGCCAGCAGGCACCCACCCAGTTGCTGCTGCTGCTGCTGCTATGTCTGTCATGCCTCTGCCAGCAGCAGCAGCAGCAGTTGTCAAAGCCAGCGGTGTTTCACAGTCGGCACCCGCTGCAGTTGCAAATAACGCTCCTGCAAAACCCACGCCAGCAGCAGCAGCAGCAGACGTCAAAACTGGCAACCTTGTACAGGCCGCACCTGTTGCTGCCAGTGACATGCAACCAGCGGCAGCAGCAGCAGCAGCACCTGCTGCCTCTGCTGTGGGGAATTCAGCAGCGGCGGCAGATCTGGCAGCAGCAGCAGCAGCAGCAGGTCCTGTTGCTGCGTCTATCATGCAGCCAGCAGCAGCAGCAGATGATGTTACTGCTACTGCGGGCCTGGCCTCGCCGCTACCTCCAGCAGCAGCAGCAGCAAACGGTTCTGATGTGGCACCAAGCCCTGCTACGGCTGACGCAGCAAGCATACTCAGCAGTTTGGGTAATCTGCCACCTAAGCGCATCGACTGGCAGCAGCAGCAGCAGCAGCAACCGGGTGGCAGCAGCAGCGGCATGAAGGGCCCTAATGGGCTTGCTGCCAGTGGGTCTCTGATCAATCCTGCCAACAAGCAGCCCCTGGCAGCAGCAGCAGCACGACGATCTAGCTCCCAACCCCCAGCAGAGGCTGCTGCCACTGCTGCCAGCCCAGCAGCAGCAGCAGCAGCAGCAGAGGACACTGCATGGGATGACTCAGCCAAGCTTGATCTGATGGAGATCGTCCGACGTTTAGGGTTCAGTGCCGGGACTGATCTGGTTTGGCACGCTATGATCGGCCTGAAACACAACTTCAGTCGCAGTAAAGTGAATCAGGAATTGGAATTATTCAGACAGCAGATGGAGTCGATGGCTGCAGTAATGGGCAAAGCTAGCGTCAAACAGCTAAGTCCTAAGGAGCTGTCACAGCTGTTTGATGTTGTGGTACAGCATCAGCTGAAAATTGTGTGGCAGGCCAAAAAGCAGCAGCAGCAGCAGCAGCGGGATCAGAAGCTTAGATCAGAAGATGCTGCTCAACCCCAGCAACAGCAGCAGCAGCCGAGATCTGTGCAACCTGCTGCTGCTGTCAGACCTGCGTCAGCACCAGCAGCAGCAGCTACTACGCAAACCATCCCTCAACCCCCTGCTGCTGCCACTGCTGCCAGCCCAGCAGCAGCAGCAGCAGCAGCAGTGGAAGTTGATCGGCCATGGGATGCAGCAACCAAACTAGATCTGCTTGAGGTGTTTCGGCGGACGGGGCTCAATTGCGATCCTAACGTTGTGTACACTGCAATGCACGGGGGACTGGGCCGAGCAGTAACGCTGAGTCAGGTTCAGGATCAAATGCAGAGGGTTCAGCAGGACCTCAAAGCCCTAGCAGCAGCAGTAATGCATGTGGAAGACTTGCATTCACTAAAACCTGCTGAGTTACAGCAGCTGTTTGAAGCTGTTATCCAGCAGCAGCGGAAGCTAGTCGCACAGGAAAAGAGTAGAAGCGTCCAGCAGAAGCAGACGTCCGGGGGTGCCGCTGCTGCTGCTGCTGCTGCTGGTGACTGGCAGCAGCAGCAGCCGGTGTCAGCAGCAGCTGTGGATGGCAGCTTAGCAGCACAGAAAGCGTACAGTGCTGTCATCACAGCGGCGTCTAAGATCAGATCTCAGCCGGCGTCCGTGGATCGCAGCGTAACATCATTCGCCGCATCCGTCAACTACAGTGCAAGCAAACTACACGCCAGTTACAAAATAACAGAGGATAACATGTTACTATATCAGCTTCAGATCCTTGAGCAAGTCTTGATACAGTTGATCAAGCTAGATAGTGATCGATCTAGGGTAACCTTTGTCCGATGTTTGAGTAGCTACACACCGGAAGGGTACGGCCCACCCGGCAGGGTTTTATCGGCTTTAGATCTTCTGATCGACAGCTGGCTGGCTGAGATCGAGATCAGCGGTTGCACTGTAGATCAAGCAGCAGCAGCTGCTGCCGCCGGACCGATCGCATCAGCGTTTGCTAGTGATGTACAGCCAGGACGGCCGGGTTTAAGTTTGGCTAGCTTTGTTGCAGGGCTGTGTCAGCTGGTGCTGCAGTTCATTGCTAGCAGCAGCAGCACGGCAGCAGCAGGGGTTGATGTAGATCAAGATCAGATTGCTGCATTGGGCGTTGAGATCGTCTGTGGTACTGCAGTGCTGCTGCGGCATTGGCCTCGATCTGAGAGAGCATTTGCTGAGCATTGTGTGCAAGCTGGTTTGTGGCGTAAGCGGTTGGTTGACCACATGGCCGGCCAGAAGTTGGTTGAGATGCAGCAGGGCGTTCAGTCGCAGCTGTTGGAATTCTCAAGCTACTTAGTGCAAGCTACTTAGCGGGTTTAGGTGTGTAACCGTTGGGCGAAACTAGGGCTGTGATTCGCTGGTGATTTGGACAGTTGTTTTGAGGGCCAGAACGCGTTTGAGAGCTGAAGTTATTACATGTGCCAGCGGTGAGCTTTGTCTGTGGGCTCCGGCAAGCCACAACATAAAGCACCTTCTTCCCTGGCCCATGGGACCACTCAATGCTAGGTGGCAGCTTTTTCAGCATATCTGGCTGGTGGCATTGCTATGTGAATAGTTGGCCAAGCCAGAGCTCCTGGTCTTGTCTGGTGTCTTGGTGGACAGTTTTCATTGGTGTGTGTTGCAGCATTGCCCAACATATGCGAGTGCATTTGCTGTGCTTTATGTGTGCCAGCTGGTTTGTGGCAATAGCGGCTGATCCGTATTCGGCCGGCTGGAAGGTGGCCGGGCCATCTGAGATGCAGCAGGGTGTGCCTGCAAGGATTTCAGATCACTGCTGGCCAGCCATGGCTGGGCTTTGTTGGTCCGCTCGTGTTGCAGCAGGAAAGTGGGGTCAACTTATGTAACAGACAAGCTCTGGGTGATACCAGTAACCACTAGCATGTAATGCATGGTATTTTTTCTTGAATCAATGCCTTCCGTTGATCCCGCTAGTCCCGCCCCTTGCGTACTAGGGCCAAGTTTTTCCGGGTGGCGCCCCGCTGCACGTCACGCCAGCTCTTGCCAGCGCATCTATCTTGTTTGCATCGGCTCAGGCTTTCACGAGTGAAGATAGATGCGCTGGCAAGTATACTATACAGTACGTACTGGCCAGTCCGGCTGTCAAGGCTGCGGCTGCTTTCCCGCACTCGCGAGCTGCCAGAGCTCATGTCATGAAATCTGATTTATGCAGGCGGTGACAAAATAGAGTTTGCAGGCCACGTGGCGCATGGCGCACACTGGAGTTACACAAGTCTGCGCGTCGTACGACCCAACCCAGGCTCGTTGACGCCCAACTTAACGTTGGGGTGCATGCCGCATTTGCGAACCCTATACTAGTAACTAAGCAGAACCATGCAAAAGCTGCCACCATGTGTAAGCCACATGCATATTTGAGACTTTGAGCTTCCACCGCAGTCACCCCGGGCCCAATTTGGGCCGCCCAAAACTGTTTTTGCTCCTTTTTCGGTCCGAGGCTAATGACCAGCATCATGTATGCGCTACTTGTCGTGGTCACAGGCTAAGTCGTAAGCGCGGGCCGGCTGGCGGCAACACACGAACGTAGGGATCGCCAAACCCTAAAGCGCACGAGTGACGAAACTTTGCTCGCAAGCAGCGTTATCAAGTCCGAGCACTCTGGTCCAAACCAGTCACCCTTCCAATCACCATAAACTGCCCCCAACACGACCTGAAGGCAACTTTGACGTCAAGGTGCAAACACTAACTCCACCACCTATCAATTCATGGACATGGCACAGCGCACTGGCTTGTTTAGTCTAATGTTGTTGCTTGCGCTGCACACTGCAGCTGCTGGACATCAGTCAGCGCGGGGTCGTCTCCTTTCCGGTCTGCGCATGAATCCTTGCGCTGGCCAACGGGACGGTGCAATATTCCCAGAGCAAACCAAAGACGTTATCACGAACTGTGAAAGATACGTGATCTGCCAGAACGAGGCAGGTAGGCCACCGCGTTGACTGTCCTGGCCCCGCAACAGACTCTTCGCAATAGCAGGTACCGTAGGCTACAGACGCAGCAACAGCAGCAGTCGTGGACCTTACGGACATTACAAGTTCCTGTCGTGACTTCTGGCAGGTGTTACGTCCCCTGCGGCTCTGCACCGTATGCTGGTTTTTGCCTTGCAAGGCAGCGTTAGACGGATGCATAAAAAGGCTTTGAGTGTGTGCAGTGCAGCATATTGCAGCGCACAATGTCACATTGAGAAACTTCACAACGGTTATGAAGCGGTTGTCAGTTGCGGAGACCCACCTATTCCACCCTGCATCATGTTCCACCCTGCATCACGCTGTTCTGCTTTCCCTCGTTCCCAACTTGCCCTGCCAGACACCTTCATCAGATGCCCCAAAGGTCAGCATTTCAATCCCGACACACTGCAATGCCAGGACGCCGCCGCTGCCGGCTGTAAAGTGGGCAAAACCTCCCCCAAGCGTACCCTATGCTTGCCCACAGAGCGCAAAGCTATACTTGGCCGTCACCTGCTGGGGATCAGGGTTAATCCTTGTGGTGGACAGCGTGATGGAGCAGTGTTTCCCACACAGACACAAGATGTTATAACAAGTTGTGACAGTTACGTGGTTTGCAACGGAGGAAAAGGTGGGTTCGTGGTCAGGTCTGCATAACTGATATCCTGTCGGCACTTTGCGTTTGTAGCTGCATTTAACGGTTGAGAGTTTAGTGCAAGCTTTACTAGAGCTTGAGCTGCTCAGTCAGCCTGACATGGCATGGCAATTGAGGAAGCATCCCGTACTGTGGTGCAAGCTGGCGCCAAACCAATGACATGTTGACACAGCCAGAATATCATAGCCTGCTACTACTGATGGGTGTGTATATGAGAACATCTATGCTCGCGGTCATGTACATCTGTGTAGCTGATCGCTGTCAAGTGACCAACAACATTGATGCTTGAAATCATTTATAGCAGTAGTCCCACTGGAAAGCCTTGCGTGTGGCACAACCTTGTCTTCTTTACAGACGGGACTAGAGTCGCAGCCTGGACTCAAGTGCTGACAGTGACTTCACATTTTCATCAGCCGCAGCAACTGGCGTGAAAACACTTAGGTTGCTGCAGCTAGAACTTTCACAGAAGAATGCTGTAGCTGGCTAGCTAGCTTTAAACACCAGCCTGAGTTTGCTTTGCCCATGCCCGAGCTGTAGTCCAGTGACTGAGATTCTCATGTGGTGCCTGTCTGCTGTTTCATTCCCATTGTCTTCCTTCCAACCCCGCTTTTTCCCACAGACACCTTCATCAAATGCCCCAAAGGTCAGCAGTTCAATCCCGATACACTGCGATGCCAGGACGCCGCCGCTGCCGGCTGCAAAGTAGGAGCTCGGTCACCAAAGCCAATCAACTGCTAGCATGGGCATCAGCCTACAATGGTTCACCTACAACAAGTAACCTACTAAAGCTAGGGCCTGTTTCAACAGGAGATGGCAAGAGAATCAGGCTCATGGTTGGTGTTTTGGTTGGTATCTCCAGAAGATACCATGATGAAGCCACAAGCGGTTGGATGCTTGATGGTCATGGCGAGTCCCCGGGTCCCCGTTAACAACGCATCTACTCCAACCAAGTTTGTAATGCTTGTCCATGCATGCAATCATGGGTCCACAGCCTTCTCGGCGGTTGTCAGACAGCAGTAAAGCTGTTGATTGGGTTGCATGTAGCCTATTGGATACAAGTTGTATCCAATCTGTTGCTGGTCAGTGTGACACTGTTGGTGACACTACATTATTTGCCAACTTTAAGCATGGAATTGCTTGCCAAGCACATTGCCAGTCAACGATGGAATTGTGATGCTGTGACACGTTATTCAGGCACTTCACAGTAGAAACTGTGGTGAACCTATCTCACTTTACAATGCACGTACTTGCACTACCAGTGATCACAGGTCATCCTGGCATGGCGCATGAACATGTTGCACCCTCCAAAACATCCAAACAGGATGGAATTAATAGATGCAATGGCCTAGCCGTCTTGTCACAACCTGTTTTATCTGGTTTGACGCTATTATGACAGTTTATATACAACTTAGGCTTGTAAAGGCGCCCCCATATGGCTCCCCCATGCATGCTTGTGCTGCTTGCTAATGTTTAGTAAATGGTGCCATGGACCACCAGGCTGCTTAGCTGCTTTGCATTGCACATTTGTTTCCAGTTGCATCCTACTTTCACGATATGACAGCCCCCACTGATGCGCTTGCTACAAACACTTTGGTTTAAGATAAAGCACTGTGTTATGGCATACAATATCAGCTTATAGCTTTAGTAGACTGATCAGCATTCAGAGGGAGCAAGGCCAGGAATCACGCTCTTACTCAAGCCTTCTGTTAGCCCTGGGAATGGAATTGATTGCGAAGTAATTATGGCTTGTCCGCCGTTGCTAACTACCCCACCTAGGTCCCGGAAGAATTCCGGAAGAAGCCTGTGTACTTAGCAACGTAGGGAGGGTGGTTTCGGGTGGTTTCCCCCTCCGAGATTGTTGTACAGTACCGCAGGATAGTCATTGTACCTTCTGCCTGGTCCGAAAGTGACTTGAAGTCACTAGGAGCATAAGGCCCGGGGCGGATGGCCGTAGGGCTATGGTGTCCAGCCGTGTATATCATCTGGAAAGTAAGGCCATGTTCTACTGCACAAGTGGGTCCGATAAGTTGCAGGCGATTGATTGAAACTTTCACTATTGAATAGTCATGCAGGTGTGTGGCATCCAGGTTGTTCCAGCTTAACAAGCTGGCTTGTTGTTCCATACCAATGCTTTCAGATCATGTAGCATTGCTCCCTCATACCATGTGTCAATACAGAAGATCCCTGGGTGCTGACAGCCAACAGGCACAAGTTCGAGAATATATACTGTACGGTTTTAAAGGTTGCTATGACTCAGGGCAGATTTGTCCTGATTCGCCCCACGCCCATGCCGCTCGGTGGTGTTAGCAACAGCAACAAATACCCCTAGCACACATGCTATGATTGTGCTTATTACGCAGTGCTGCCAACTAGTTTGTTGCAAATCGTTCACCATAGTTGCCGCCGGCGGGGCTTGCACAACCACCAGTCAGTGATGCCAAGCTGTGTGATTCTGCCTAAGCCTAATGAGCACTAGAGTGCAGTCACATATATAAAATTGGGAGCGGGCTACTGGCAAGAAAAGCGATTTACAACCAGCTTTGTTACAATCACATACAACCAAGAGAGGCTGTAGATTGCGTCCATGGACCATGCTCAGCCCTTCCATCCATGCATATATGGCATGAATGCGACAGACAATCCGCCCATGGGGTTGCTTACTAAGCGGCCCCTGATACTGGAAACTCGCAATGAACTTCTTCTTGAACTTCTTCTTCAGGGTGTTTTGCTTTCCAAGAGACATTGACTATGATAGCCCAATAGGCTAGTGACGCTCCGCATATTGCCTCCCAAGTTTAGTGTCCTGTGTGGACATGGCATGTAAAGCCTGCTAGTATTCAACAGTGACAACCTGCTCAGCTGGGCCCTTAGGTGTATACTCCAGTATCTCTTCCATATACAGCGCAGACACTGCAACTCGGCCATCAGGGTGTACATAGCCTTTGCCCTTGGCCTGCACCTTGATCAACACCTGCATACATGAATTGAGCTCAAGTCGGCTAAAGAACTTCTGGACACCTCAAGCAGCGGAGCTGTCACTCACACAACGTCATGTGGCATCACGCATTGTTACAAGCAAAGCAGGCGCCAGTTGCACCCTTGACAATGCTCATGCATGTTTAGAGCATGGTTTGGACATCATTGACATGCCAGACCTTGTGTACCACGCTCATGCTGTATTCGCCAGGCAGCAACCAGGACTCCCCACTACAAAGGATCTTTCTCCAGTGATCATTGCAGACACACACTGGTAAGGCACAAGTCTGGGTTGTGCTTGGTCCGCTAAACTTTCGGCTATACCAAGCCTGCAACTAAGCCTACTAGGCAGTTGTGTCAACTTACCCTAGCACCATGCTCCTGTTGGCTACCCTTGGGAAATACAGCATCATGAGCCTGCACGGGAGTGGCTCAAAGAGTCAGCATGTTAACACCCAACTTCAATGAGTTACCAATGATGCTGACTCCCAATGGTCAGATTCATTGTGTAGGTGGGGGTGCAATCAGGTGGTGGTTTGATCCATTTACCTGTTTGTTAATGCTTCCTCAAGAAGCATGGCAGGCTGCACCCCTACCTATCTGCCAGCAGCTTGATAAATGCGCACTTGCTATGCTGGCTATGGCCCGCCTCCTAAGCTTTGCATCGTTTGCAGGCATAAGCCGCCTCCAATCGACATACTGCAGTGTCCCATTAGCGGAGTGCACCTACAGCAATACTCTTTACCTGTGCCGCCTGTAGGGCCTGACATCAGCTCGCCTTCAGGTTGACCTGGCTTTGGCTGCTATAGCTACATTTACACCTTAACATCATGCTGGTGACTGGTAATTGACCATTCACCAGCACCACCGTGGTGCTAGTAGCAAGTTGCTACAATTGATGTCCAGCTAGGAGTTGTAAGGATTCTGCTGCTACCTTGACATATCAACTGCACATACCTATATGCATGTTGACAACAGACCATGTAATGGAATAATGGTCAGTACATACCTGGCGTCTACTTCTGTAGGCATACAAGCAGCTCCACAGCGGTGGCCAGCCTTTGCCACTACCTGACCGGGCAAATGTCCACTGCTGTGGTGCGTACTGTACCGCCTTGTCAAATACAGAAGTGAACTTGCCATCTTGAGCAGCAACAACCTGTGAGTATGAGCGACGCAGCGTAGCAGCAAACACATAGCTGTTGAGACGTGCAAGCTGCCTGCACTGCTTGGAAAGAAAAGATAGAGAGCATTCAGGCTGAAAGCGACAGGTCAGAAGAGAAGTAAAGAAGGCAGGTTGAATAAGACAGGTTGCACAAAACAGAAGCAGTCAAGATTCAGTGGAGCTGTTGGCTGGACGCACTGCTGCACACTATATGGTGCATGTGTCTGAAGTCTATATGTGTTGCTGCATGGTGATGCTGGCTAGCGTTTGCTGCATGTGTTCAGCAATGGTGGTGTCACTGAATGTATCACGGCACAGGGTTGCATGTTGCACATTTCTCGGACGCTAGTGCTCGCTGGTGGTGTGCATGGTCATGTATACATGTTCCTGCGCTGGTTACATCAGTGTGGACTGCATAGACTGCATGTTACACACGTTGTTGGATGCTACTGTTAGCTGGGTTGCACCGCATGTCGTCCCGCACACTGGTTGGTCTACACTGATTGTAACTTTGACACTGTCCTGCGCTAATGATGTCGAAGCAAGTTGCACAGACTGCATGTTGCACCGTTACTTGGATGCTAGTGCTAGCTGAAGTGCATGTTGTCAGCATGCAATGCATAAAACTTGATGCAGCACATGTTGTTGGATGCTAGTGCTGATATACGCAGCACTAGTCATAACTCAACATGTTGTGCAGTAGCTCATGCAGCATAATGCAGCAACGTAGTTTACTTGCTACCACTTGTTCACACAGGACTGCCTCTTCATTCCGTAGGTGTAATATCTTAGATCCCAGCCTGACATACCTTATACATAGTTACTGGCTCTGGGAGTTCTATGGGTTGCCATGGCTCCGGCAGGTACAGGCGGTTGGGTGACAGCTGCAGCAGTCGTTGCTCCTGCAGCTGCTGCAGCTTGCGCTCGACCTGGAACCACAAAATTGTACGGCGTGACTTGTTGTCGTGGAGCTACAAGCGCTGTTGCTGCTGCAAGTCGGCACAGGTTATCTTCAGGTTGACTTCGCAGGTCTGTGTCTTTCCAAAGACATGCCAGCCTATTGCTTGTGAGTTCACATCAGGTAAAGAGCTGGCTCGTCTGCGTAAATGCAGGACGTCCACCAGAGGCTGCCGGGAAGCTATTTGCATATTGTGCAGATGTCATGCTGCGCGGATGCTGCATAATTCTGCGCAGTGTCAAACAGCTGGTGACTGCTGCACCTGCTCAGCTGCTTACTTTGCGCTTTCGTCGCAGGTACGCATCGTGCACCTACAAAAGGGGCATATCATGTATTCAGTATCAGGTCTCATTGCTGTGATGTGGTTTTTAGGCATTCAACGGATTGCAAGTCAACAGCAGTACAGTCACTATCACCTCCTCTGGGTTTGCAATGCCAAACGCCATGGTGGCCCAAACCAGAGCTCAGCGTGTCAAAGTTGCGCCATTGTTTGTCAGCTCCACTCTGACTGGCAAGAGACTATGCGAACAAGCCGTTGTACTTTTGAAGTTTGGCTAAGGGGCCGATGAAGGGGCGCTCGGGTAGCTGTTTGGCTTCGGAACGTGACGGACAACCAAAGACG
>NSMO01000770.1:0-10847 GCA_002588565.1 Coelastrella sp. UTEX B 3026
ACAGGACTTGGTTCAAAGCCCTGGCAGAAACAGTTCTCAGCCTTGCATTGTGCAGCGCTGCTCCCGCATGCATTGAAACCAATGCACAGCAGCAGTTGCAGCCCCTGGGCCTGCAGAGCTATAGCAGCGATGTGCTGGCCACCAGCGCAGTGTTGCAGTCACTCCCTGGGGCCAGCTTGACAGAACTGATGATCCGCGGCTCAGACAGGAGTGGATTGGCAGCAGCTCTACGCAGACTGACAAACTTACAGAGGTTAGACATGGTGGGTGGCCGTGGGATGCGTGACTATGACGAGCCCATGGCAACTGTTCTTCAAGCAGCTCAGCGTCTCAGCGCACTTACAGAGCTCAGCTTTCCCAATCAGTATTTCACCAGCTCAGACGTCGAGCTGGTGCCACCTCACTTGTCGAGGCTTGAGTTGAGCATTACCGGCAGCGACGCTGTGGATTTCTCACATCTCACCAGGTTGACAAGCCTCAGGATTGTCGGCCCTGATGTGGGTTACAGGTTTCCAGCACAGCTAGTTGAACTTGGCATTGCAGATGGTTGTATCAATGAGCAAGATGGTGTGTCATCTGTGGTCAGCATCAGCAACATCAGCTCACTGAAGTGCTTAAAGTCACTGGATATCATCAATCCAAGTCAAAATGCAGAAGACCTGTTTCGGCTTGTGGCCCTGCCAAAGCTAGAAAAGCTGTCTCTACGTTATTATGACAGAGAAACAGCCCTTGCATCAGCGGCATGGTCAAAGCTACGGCAGCTACAGCATGTTGATCTTATTGAGGATAACTGGTCATCCTCAGCATGCATGCAAGTCTTTTGCAACTTGGGCAAAGTTACCTGGCTCACTCGACTGCACGTATTCTTTAGGCTAGCTAAAGACGCAGAGCAGCAGGCAGTCCCCATTGCGATCTGCGGTGAGATTTCCAAGTTGAAGATGTTGCAGGACCTGTATCTTCATGTCAACGGCAATGGACTGCAGCAGTCCTCCTGGGCACAGGATGACTTGGCTCGGCTGAGTAACTTGACTCAGCTTACCAAGCTTGATCTGCATGTGTACAGTTTTAGTCCTGAAGTCATCATTTACATCAATGATGCAACTGTGATCCAGTTACTGCTGAACTTGAAGCAGCTGCAGGAATTGTCTGTCCCTGTCCAAAGTGTTGCAGTTTTGCCTGTTATTGCTCAGTTGAGCAACCTTAGGGTGTTAGGTTTGAGACGCCTACCTGAAGCATTGCAGCGATCAGGGTTGCAGTATTTGCAGAACATGAAATCGCTCACTGTTTTGGAGGGATTTGAGAACTGTAGCAAGCAGGAACTGGCAGACTTTTGGGCTGTTGTGCGAGCATAAACCGGCTGCTAGATATTAGCACAGTCAACATAGCAAGCTGGTGGTGTACTCACATATTTCAGACTCTTGATACACACTATTATTGACATTATCATTCGGAATGGTGTATGCCCAGTCTTCTTTGGCCTTCAATCGAGGGTGTGGACTTGTGCCAGGCCATAGAGATGCCTAGGCCTGGATCAGTGAGCTTATTTCAAGAATGGCAGTCACTGTGGCGCGGCAGCACCATGGACCGGCTTGTTTGTCTGTGCATGTGGGCAGGTGAGAACCATTCGAATTAATGCATATCAATTGCCAGTGATGGGATGTCCGGCTTTGCTGTTTGTGCACGGCTAAGGGACAGCATCACATATGCTAATGTCAATATGCTAGTGTAGAATAGTCAATTGCAACCTTTGGTGTAGGGCCCCTAGCATGATGATCACTTGGTTTATTGAGAGCCTCACAACGTCTTGAGGATGTGCATTGCCAAGCCTAATTGTGCACATGTGTACGTACACGTACATTCCTCAGGGGTCTGCATGAGAATTCACTGAAGGTATGACATACCTTTGTGAGAGTTGTTGTCGTGAGTGACGAGCATCATGGCTTCAGTTATGGAATTTATCCAGCACATATACAACGGTCAGCAGGCATAAATGCTGCCCATAACTGATGAATATGTCATCACGAGGTCGACACTGAGCTGCAAAAGCTTGGTAGCATCTCCGAAGAGCCCTGGGAACTGAGCACTGGCGTCAAGATCGTCACATATATACTGCAACAGCAATGGCAGAGGCAGAGCACGAGTATTGTGTTGCCTGCGTTTGCGACCTGGAATAACTGGCTTTCTGTTTACGAACTGTGCTTTGCCGGTAGTTAAGTGATTGAGCAGAGGCCTCGGTACGCGTGCAACATAACTGTTCAAAACATGTGAAAAGTTCTGAAGGTTTGCACTGGGCTCCCAGCTGTTATGCTCATGGCAGTAGCCCTGCCACTTCAAGTTCTGAACATATATTCTCTGATCACACGATTGGAGTTGCACACTGAACTGTCCAGGTGTGTGAGGCAAGACTGTCTCAACTTCGTACTCCTCTAAAGCATCCTCCAACACAACAGGAGATGGCGGCTGATAAGTACCATCCCTGTGGTAAGGTTTCTATAAAGAAGCATGGAAAACAGGATGGATCTTGCTCACACATGGCGGTAGCTCAAGCTAGCTTGTAAGCTACAGCACTGATACGCTTCTGTACCCTGAAGGGTCCAAGCCAACGCGGCAGCAGTTTCTTGGAATCTAGATGTTTGAGGCGGATAAGTTTGGAGCTGAGCATTAGATCAGCTCCACTGGACTGCATAATCTGGGTCCGGGCTGCACCGTTATCAGCATACTGCTTTCGCTGGTCATGCGCTGCTGTATGTAACACTGAATTGCTTTCTGCAATATTGATCGTCCCGAGACCTGCAGCTGCGACTGTTCAGTCTCGTAGGTCATGTGTAAGACATGCGTACCTAAAGGCATCTGTGCAGCAGTAGGCTTTTGTCTGGAACAGCGCGGAAGCCTTTGAACCAGCACTGCCCGGTGCGATGCAGGTTCACTCCCTGGTGACTGTATTCTAGGAAACCGCACGCGCGCAAATTCTGGCCTTGGCCGCAGGACGCAGGGCGCATGACAACCAGCAGCCTGTACTTCTTAAAGTTTGCTGCGCTGCATGTGGGCAGCAGTGGTTTACAGCTGCTGCTGTGTATGTGTTGCTAGGTCCCTAGGTGTCAACTCATGGCATCTCGCAGGGGGTCAAATCCCAGAGAGTGCAGGCACGATTTCCTGCGTTGTGCCTGCATCGTGCCTATATCGCGCCTGCATCGCGCCTGTATCCCCCCTGCAAGATCTGCTACCGCGGTTGATGGGACAGCCAGCTGTACTTCTAACTAGTTTATATAGTTAAAAGACATTTCGAATTGTACTGCGGTGCTTCCGCGGCAGTTGCGACAGCAGCGGTCCGCTGCCAGCGGAGAGCGATAAGACCCACCAATCGCTGCAGGAAGCTCCCTATACACACTAAATGTACTCCTCCATTCTGTACATGATAGTACATCAAGCCGCTGAGCTGAACTCTGTCGCATGCGATTACACGTACAACCTGACTGCCTGCATGCCTGCACTTTGCCTGCATCGCGCCTGCATCGCGCCTGCATACCTTCACTATCTGGGAGTTGACCCCCCACGGCAATGCATTGCCATGTGCTGCCCTGCTGGGGCTTCAACTGCAGTATGAACTGATATGCATGCTGCCAGCAGTGCTGTCATGTTGACATCGGTTCCTACTCTTGCTCACTGTGCATAGCATGTTAGCTGGGTATGTGCTATAGCTGTGGGGCAGGCAGGCTGTTCATGAGCCTTAGGTCGGTTGGGTGTCCTGTGGCTGCTGCTGGGAGGCCACTTTTGGGGCCAATCCTGCTGGTGTTTTTGAGCTCTAGGGCAGCTGTATGAAAGGTTGACAAACCATCTGCAATTTTGGCTGATGGCCTGGTAACTGAAGGTGCAGGGCCTTCATATGTAGGGCCATATCTTGCATGTGGCTGGTTTACAGATCTTTGCTTTGCTGGTATATAGCAGGCTCTGAGAGGTGTATGCTGCACCACAGTGACTGAAAGTGCCCAAACGTTTGACAAACCCTGTTCACCAACTTTATGTGTAGCTCACATAACACATATAGATGAATCCCAGGGTTCTGAAGGGGTCCAATTGACACCGCGGGACGGTCACCGCGGGACGGTAGTATAAGCACGCTTGACGTCTGAACCATCCCACCGTCAAGGTCAATCCCCGTATTGATTTCGTGGGCTCATCATGCCGCGCCAGACACTGCAAGCGAGCTGTGTTGTCAAGGTCCCCGACAGCAGCTGCAGCTACTCTGTGTCCTGGATACATGCCGACATGACCTCAGTAATAAATAACAATACTCGGAGAAACGTTCGTAGGCCGTTCACAGGCTAAACATTGGCAGGTGCAGGTGTCACTGCATGCAGCGCACAGCTCAAGGTTGCTGCAGCAAACAAACAGGCTGTGGTACAAGGGACCCTGCGGTGGCCCACCGATGGAAAAATGACGTTGCCAGACAGCCCACAGTACAAGCAAGGCAAGGTATCACACCGTGTATTGTCCGCAAGTAGAGTTTTGCCAGCAGCCTGAGTTGCACATAGACACAACCTTGGACACAGACAAAAATCATAGCAGCTGACCACAGCTTCACAGCTGGTTGGTGCAGCACAGCACATTTACGTTGAAGACCGGGCCTGGGGCGCTCGGTCAGCACGCGATGCAAAACTGCAGTAACCTCATCCTGAATTGCCACAAGAAAACGTAATTTCCGTAGTCCTTGGATTGCACGTTTTATGGCTGCTATTCGTGCCTATGATTTGTAGCGAGTTTTTGTTTGCATTAAAAAGTTTTAACTTGTTTCAACATAACTTGTTATCACAGTTAGCAATCTGGGATCTGGATACATGTCATGTCTGTCAAATGAAAAATGAAAGCGCTCTGCCGCGCTGCCGCGCAAGTTGCCTGCCTTCACCCTTAGCAGTACCAGATGTGCACTGCTGTATTCACTGCCTCCTGCTCTCCAGGTAGCTGACAACAGGGGTCCTACACATGGGGCAGTCTCCGCAACGCAGGAACACAGGTGCTAACACCCAGGCCACGGTGCAGCTGTGGTAATGGACCTGTTCTTGCAAGGGCGCAGTGACACCGTGGCGGGCATTTCAATGCACACGATGCCCGTTTCTGGCTCCTGCAGCGCAACCCTGGGATGGTCATTAGCTGAATGTTGTTCAATCTCGCAGCAGTAGCAAGGCACTGCAGGTCCCGACTGTTACCATTATTAAATGCCGGCAGCGAGGAAAGGAACAGCATCAGCAGTGTACAAGCAGGCATGCAGGTTGCACGCTTGCTGCCCATCATGCAGTGGATAGGAAGGAATGGCTGCCCACAAAGGAGACTGCGCAAGTGCTGATGTAAGACCAGCAGCAAAGGACACTGCAGCGGCAACATGAACAATTAACCAGTAGCGACTGCACACAACAGCATCATGCAAGTCCACTGCACTTTGGCAATGGACTGGCCTTACCTGCACATGCTGGGCCAACCTTCGTTGCGCAGCTGGTGGATGGTCCAAATGCGCCTGAGCTGTGTGCTGGGGGGTTGCCACATGAGCCTACTGCAGGAGTTCTGTAGATGCTGAAGTTGGGGTTGAGGATGCTGCAGTTGTTGCAGCAGGAGGTGCACTGAATGCCACACGATGTGTTGTGCCCAGCAATACACTGACTAAGCGCTTGTAACGCCCTATCAGCGCTGTAGAGCACTGGGTGGCGGTTTCTGCCCCAGCCGACTCGGATCGGATGGCAGGGCTGTACGAGTTGAGCGGAGGATGGACTTGAGCAACGGTAGCTGACTCTGGCTTTAGAGCGGTTGTTCATGCTGATCAGCACGCGTGCCCTGGCGGGCAGCGGCTGTAGACCGCATACACGTCGGCGACGTCATCAGCAGCATGGGATCTTAGCTGCCTGCCGCTGCTGCCTGGGAGCATAAGTACCGCTCCTAGCTTTAACTAGCTTACAAGCTGTAATAGCGCACGGAGGCCGTAGGGCACAACCGCTTCATGAGCTGTGGGATCGTAACTGATCCCCCGCCCAATCATGAGCGCAGCATGCAGCGCGCGCACAGCTGGTACAACCAACAGTGTGTGCAGATGCTCAGGCCGCGATTACTCTCAGGTGCGCTCAAAGTTCAAAATGCCCAAGACAGCCGGTAGAGACGGGAGACGTCCGGAAGGTGCTTAGTGCCGAAAACTCTCTTGGTCGCTATACAGCCTGGCCAATTTGATTCAAATTTGCATTGTGCGTCTATTGATACAGCAAGCGCAGCAACTGATTGACGCCCGATGTCTCTGAATTCGCTATCGCGAAGTCGCCGGCCAACGCCTTTCGGCACTCACAACCAGCACAGCAGCAACAAATTGGTGCCGAACTCACTGCCAAATGCACCAAATTATACACCCCTTTCCGGGCCGTCTGCCCCATAGTAGCGAATTTAACCCAGCACTACGATAGCAGCTGGTGGGCTGCAAGGGACTCTCTCCGCGTCAGTTGAGTCACCGCACTCTCAACATGCAGCCATAGGAATGCATTCCGTCCGTTGGAGAGCGCAAAAGTAACTTCACTTTACTCGATCTTCCTTCTCGTGAGGAATCCCACCTCAACAGAGAGGCCCTAGGGGGCCTTGCATGCAGTATGCCGGCGGCGGCCCATAGCATCTGGCACAATAAGCTCCCAGTTTTTACTGAGGCTCCAGCAATCGCAGATAGATACGGCCATATGATACATACCCACTTATCGGTTGGAACCGCCGACCTCAGCGCAAGTTGGTTGCCCCGCGTACGTGGATTTAAGATGGGCTCTCGGTTGCTCAACACCGGCAAGCAAGCAACACATATTCACACCTTATGAAAGCGAAAGCTATTAAGACATTAGAGAGCTGGTAATGTCGCACAGACGGCCGGCGTTATTGTTACTTTCAAAAGTTGTTATGCCGGTCTTGTTGCGCCCACCGCCCGCACCGGCTGCATAAAGTTGCTGCTTGCGTGCTCAATAGCTACAAGATTTTGACATAATCAACAGGGAAAAGGCAGACCATCACCCTTCATATCAGCTCTCCAAAGTGGTCATTCTTGCTGACGGCTACGCTCGCACCTGTCAAACATTGCAAAACGGTTGTGTGAGGGCGGCTATCCGCAGGCCTGCAGGTCTCCTAGGAGTCTGCCTGGACCACCAGAAGCTGAAGAATGACACTGCAAGTAAAGAATCTGCGCGTTCCAGTCGTGCTTCTGTTAGCCCTCCTCGCGAGCCAAGCAGGTGAGTTGATCGCTCATTCCACGTTTCTAGCCTTTGTCCAGATGTGGGCAAACATGTGCTGCACGCGATGGGCTGCTAGGTATCCCAGCAGTGAGCTCAGACAGTATCAGCACGCCGTAGTTGGTTTACAACCAGTTTTACCGGTGATTGGCTATGAGCAGCTTCAACCTGAATCAGTGTTTGATACCTGGCCCTTTCCTCCAACACCAAGCTCGCCTGGTCAGTGGAAGCAACTCAGAGACCTGTATGCACAATGAAACCCTCTGGAAACCTCATCATCAGTACTGTTATTCCTGATGAAGCATGTTGCCTTTCCTGCACAGGTGCTCGAACACTCCGTGGAGCGCATGCCACGTGGTCTCCTGCATGCAGCGAAGGCAGCTGGGGTTTTGAGGAACAACAAGTGCTTCTGGTGGTGTTGATTCATCTGCAGTGCCTATTGCCCTCTGCAGCAGATCCATGTTCCTGCACCTGTCCCCACAGTTGCATGCACCTGTAGACGTGTTCAGGACAGTCCCTCATAGGCCCTGCCATGCAACACGAAGGGCTGTCACAAATGCCTGCTCACCTCCAGTGGCATCTCTGTTGCTGCAGATCTGCATACTGCAGAATCAAGTATGAAACTTAGGGTTCCTGTATACACAGCATGAATGACATATTCAACACAGGTGAGTCGAATAGGTGATACTGTCGGAAAGCAAAAGCTTCCTTCTATTTTGCTGCGCAGGAACTCTGTGCTGCCTTGTCCAGTGGCAAGGGCGTGACCAAGGCGCTGATGGACATGGTCAACAGAGGAAATTTGGATGAAGCAAGAGATCTGATGTACACGCTCATCATGGGCCGCGAGGCCACCACCTTTCATTGCAGTGCAATAACTGAAATGATTGTTGCAGCATTTACATGCGACTGTCCTGCGGCGCAAGGGATCCTCGAGTTGTTTACACGATTGCCCTGTGGATACAGTTACTTTGCGCTCAAAGGTGAATACTGATTGCACAGGTGCTCCATAGCAGATTAGTATGATAGTTGACAGTGACTTCTTCGTCAGTTCAAGCAGCTGCTGCAGTTATTCCAGACTGCTTTCCGGCCTCCCCTTGACATGGTTTGGATGTGTTGGACAGTCGGCATATCGGACTGTCATAGGGCCCGTCCAACCCTGCTGTTGGACCCCCCATCTGTTGCTTATCCAGCTTGAAAGCCTTGTTGCTGCACTGATCCTGCTTGCAGCGGCATCGGACATGGCCACTGCACAAGGCAAGGGCCAGAAGTTTGCTGAAACTGTCAAGACGGAGGAGTCTGTTGCAAGCTGTTTGAACAACAAAGAATATCTGCAGTCTGTTGACTGGGTGAACAACAACAAGCCTCAGTCACTCAAAGAATCTGTCAACTGTCTGGAGTCTTCAGACTCGGTGACACCTTCTTCAGGTGATGTTGCGGTGCCATTACCATTGGCATATGAAGGTGCTTTTGATGTGTTTGCCAAAAGAACAGGCTGTCAGGCCGACAGCACGCATTCCAGGTGTCGCCTCAGGTGGCCTGAGGCCTGTGTTTGGATCACAGGCACGCCAAGCCTTCGCCTCTGAAAGACAGGCTTCTGTGGCTTGGCCCAAGGGGAAGGCTTCCCCTGCTGCCTGCAACAGTGTAGGTGGCGAGCAGGAGCAGGCTACTTGACAGGCCAAGTGCACATCAAAGAAAACTTTTGTGACGCCCTTCTGTCAAAATTGATTCAGCTATGCAAGTTATCATCACCGTTTATGCACATGCCTCAAGCACATGGGTCCTGAGGAACTCACTGTGAGGCATGCAGAATGTCTCTACACATGGGCGCTGTACACTCATCAGCTGACTTGCTCTCCATCTTTTGCCTCATCATGTGTTTAGGCAACAGCCCAGCTGTGACCCCAAGCTCTACTGGGAGCACAGGCACATCCTGCATGGGGGACTATGTCATGAAGGTTCGAGCCAGCAGGCCACACAAGCCAGGAGTAGATGAGAATGACATCAACTGCGGCCAATATGACAACGATGGCAAGCCACAGCCCTTTTGCAGGTAAGCTTGCACTGGGTAGGCACTGGGTAGGCCTGCATGGGACTGCATACTGCAGGCTAGCAGCTGACTGAGCTTCCTGGGCTCAGGGCTGTGTTAAGCGCTTGTTCACTGAGCGACATATGCCATTGAACGGCCTGTCTTGCTTCTGGCGATGCTTGGCACCCTGGCAGTTTGAAATCGGCTGCCAGGTCAGCCAACCTGGTGGTTGCTGTTTTGGGCTGTAAAGCCAATCGTGGCATGAGCAGCACTGCTTGGGTTGGGTAGGGCCATGCTGATGCGTCCACAGCACGTCAGTAGTAGGGCATGTGTTGCCACAGTAACGATGCATGTGTTACTGCCAGTACAACGCAACATACAAAGCATGATGCTCGGTAGTATTGCAATGTTGCCAGGTCAGCACTACCGTCTGAGTTGTCAGGCCACGGGTGGTATGTGTCAATAGGGCAGCAGAGCTGCTGATGCTGCTAGGTCAACAATGGCCTGTCGCCGGGTTGAGCACAAGCAGAGACATACATTACAGCACGTCCACCAGATACTGAAATTTTTCAAATGACGTTTGCAGGATTGTGGGAGGCGTCAAAGCTGTTGCTGACGCATGTGACGCCCACCCAGATTGCACTGCCTTTGACATGGAAGATACTGTCAGTGGGTATCTGAAGAATGGTGGCAAGACAGAGTACACAGTTGGGTTCACCACGTTCTGCAAGCCTGGCAGCCCCAACTGTGATGGTGAGTCGACACCGGCACAACACCAGCTTTTGGCTCTCTAGAGAGCTTGACCGGTCCACTGCCAGAGCAATCAGTGGTATGGCTGTTACTAGCTGCAACTCAAGTGGATGGCACTGATACAGTTATTGCACCCAGCCTCCATGGGTGGCATACTGTTGGACAGGTGTCATTCTCACCATGGAAGCGTTGGCAGCAATCAGCAGAAGTTGTCAGCCTCCAGCAGCTGTGGCACGGAATTAGCTGTGAGCTAGGCTTGTAGATGGCACCCATGGCACAGCAGACAGCTACAGCTCAGAGCCTTTTGAGCGTATGTTGCTGTTTTCTTATGGACTGCACTGCATGTCAGTCACCAAACGTGGACAACAGTTACGTGTTTTGGTTTGTCCTGAATGCTCTACAGCATTATGCCATATCTAGAGCGCTGAGCCATCAGCATGGCCACCATGCTCAGTGGCAGGACCATTCTTGCCAAGTAATTAGTGCTGTTGCTGGCCACTTGATGCTTGTTATGCAGGCACTTACACATACCAACGCCGCCGCAGCATGCCTAATGTCAGTCTGAACTGCAACTACAAGGACCCCAATGGCGTAATGCAGAACTACTGTGAAGTCTGGGGTGACTTTGCTGCGTACATTGATGCCTGCAATGCCAACCCAAGCTGTCATGCTGTCGAGCATTGGAACACCGGTCAACTCAAACCTGCTGCGGGTGAACTCCAGTATACCGAAGGCTGTAATGTCTTCATCAAAAATTGAAGGGGAGTTTGTCACACCTCACTGAAGAAAGCACTGTGCAGGGGTAGTCTGATGATGCTATCTTCTGATGCCCT
>NSMO01000771.1:0-11310 GCA_002588565.1 Coelastrella sp. UTEX B 3026
CAGCAACTGTATTGGCAGCTGCAAGGCTCCCAGGAAAGTGTTATATTTTGTCGGGCATCCTTGCAGCCATCTACTGCGTTTGCGCATTCGCAATCAGCGTCATTCAAGCTCGCAGTTGCTGGTTCACCACGTATAGATGCATGAATGTAGGGCTGGGGTACGATGTCAACTGCAGATTGTATGCGAGTCAAGATCACTCCAATAAAGACTTTTGGAATGATCGTCGGAGTTTGACCGGGGTTTGCATCAATGTTGGATACAGCAACGAAAATCGTGACACTCCCATGGAGCCTCGTATTGGCTATATTGCAGCAGCTTTTGTAGCTTTGGATGGCATTCTGTATGTGGCTATGTGTGTGCTTAGCCGACAGGCAAAAGCCTAGATAGGCTAGTGTGAACCCTAGACCACGATCTGCTCCGCAGCTGCAGCTTGGGCATATGGTTGTTAGAAAGTTGGCTTCATCATCTGCGGCCATGTGTGTGCTTAGCTGACAGGGAGGCGACTGACTAGGTTATACTGGAGTGGCACATTCTGCATTGCAGCTGCCACTGAGCATATGTTTGTTCACCATTTATATTCAGGGAATGGGGTTCATCGTTTGTGAAAAAGTGTGTGCTTAGCCGACAGTGCATACACCCCTGACTCAAGAGCTGCAGACTCAGCAAACGTGTCACTACTAGTGCTGTGCATTCTTGCGCATCAGCTGCAGGCATCTTTTGTGTGTTGAAGAACTGAATGCATGGGATTGTGCGGGCTCGGCCAGCATGGGAGTGCATACTAGGGAGCTGTAGACATCATAATCTGATGGCAGCAAGGTTCAAAAGCTTTGTAGTTGGTACTTACTATCAAGCAACATATTCTTCTTGCATGTCAGCTGTACATACGGGCTTGTTGGCATTTGAGTGACTGGGGGTTCTGTCAGTCCTGCCTATTGTAGCAGGCTGCAAAATCTGCTTTGATTGCAGCCTTGTATACAAACAACTGAGCGTGCCCATTGACTTCATTATCTGTGGCAATGTGTGTTCTTAGCCGACTGGGAAACGCCTGGCCTGAGAGCAGCAGCAACTTACACAAAACTCAGCAAACTTGTCTTTACTAGGCAGATTTATGTGTTGTACATTCTTGCATCTCAGCTGTACGCATGTAAATGGTCTGGATGCATGGCATTTCGAAGGTTTCAATGCATTTCAATGCATGGGAGTGCATACTAGGAGCTGTAGGCCATGATGTGATCACAGCAAAGGTTCACAAGCTTTACACTTAGTACCTACTATCAAGCAACGCAGTCTTCTTGCATGTCAGCTGCACATAAGGGCTTGTTAGCATTTTGAGTATCAAGGGTTCAATTAGTCCTGCTGAAGCAGGCTGCAACGTATGCTTTGGTTGAAGCTTTCTGTACAAACAAACGAGGTTGCCTTGGATTGCAGCAAAATTACACAAACCGCCCCCTGTGATTTACAGCCAGTTATGGTAGTTGGGTCTGGGTAGAATCCTTTCTTTGTTTGTTACAGTCAACATTTAAGAAGCACAGTCAACAAATCAAGCTCATCTGATTTGCAGCAGCTACTGTGTTGCTCTTAACTTACCACTCTTGATCTGACTAGTTTGGTCTGCATAGCGTATACCTGGCTATCGTCTATGCTTTGAAGCTTCAGCTTAACTGGTTGGCAGCAAACATTTCACAGCTATTGACCTTCGATGCAAGTAGGGCAGTGATAGAAATACTGCTTTGGGTGCTGTTGTTTCTGCCTCTGAAATGGGGCGTGGGGCCGATGGCCATAGAGCTATGGCTGGTGGGTAGCTTATATGTATACAGCTATTGACCTGACATTTAGCTCAGTTTGGAGTAACTCTACAGTCGACTTCTGATAGATCCAGCTCAAGGATCCGGCTTCATATGCGGCTAAATTCATGCTTCTGCATAGTATATGCTTTTACTGGCCGTCATGGCCAGAGTGCAGTGCTGTATTTGTAGTTTCACTATGCAACTGTACAGAGCTGTAAGACTTACTGAGCCAATGCAAACATGTACAGGCCATGGCAAGTGCTTGCTTGGGCTGCCACCGCTAGAAGTGAGATGCTGTTTTCTCCAATACCAAGGCCTTGTTACATGCATGCTGGTTTACCTGACTCAGGCGACTCAACGTGTGTGCGTAGTCACTTTGGCAAAAACTGATGTGTTTGCTTGAGTTGTTTTGCTCATATGGATCTGGTTGTTTGCAGCTGTTAGTGTAAACTGCTTGGTCGGGTCATTGTGATGTTGCAGTGAAGCAATTTGCAATTTGCCCTGTGAAGGAAGTTGCTGCGGGCACCGCTTAATCTATATTGGCTTCAGACTGAGCGCATCGGGGTAGCAGTAGGAGTATGATAAACCGCACAGGCAATTTGTGGCACGAACAGGCCGCCGGTAACATTGTCAGGCAAGGGAATACAAACCGTCACAATGTTGACTGTACTTGTCGGGCCCCTGAGCCTCAGGGTCTGTCACCGGGCCGATGCACTCAACGCTGCGCAGACACCACACAGCAGCGCACGTGACCCATTTGGAGCCATTGATTGTGCTTGCAGTGTTGTCTACAGCTGCCATCGGCAGTGGAGGGATTTTGTACCTTGCGTGGCAGTACTTTGCGGACCACAAAGACATTCTGTCAACTGCTGTGCGCCGCATCAAACAACTGCAATAGAATATTAAGCAGTGAGTTATACTGAGCAAGATGGCTGCAAGGGTGGTAGTGTTCGTGGCCTCAGGCGCTGTTGCTCTAGTTTGCGCAGTGCGCAGCAGGTCAGTGCCCCTTTTTGGCCACAAAGTATTGTTGTAGATTATAACTCTGCCGTGCCTGCCAGTCGAGGGACCATGCGTCTGCAGCGAGCATCTGGCACTCCATGACCTCAAACGCATCCACGCACACTGCTTGCTTGATTTCGCCCTTTCGCTGCTGGAAAGGGATTGCGCCCCTCTGGTGTAGTCAGCATACTGCAAGAGAATGTTTACGTGGCCAATATGGCGCGTACGTGCCTTTAGCCTGGTGCACTGTGCGCAAAGCACTGATACAGTCAAGTACTGCCTTACACAAGCTGAGGGTGCATGAGGCTGCTGTTATCGCCACCATGTTAACCCAGCAAACCCTTAGGTAACGTAACTCAACCGTTACAACATGACAGAAAGCTGTCTCTGCGTAAGGGTCAACACCTGGGCAGGGATTCAGTGCGGCCAGTTGTTGCTGCTTTTGTGATGTTTGCAGGCGAGTAGTAAACGGGCTGCAGGTCCTCATTGCCAAAGGCCGCAAGCAGAAGCGCCGCAATGCATTGGCGGGAAACTACGGTACGATGGCTGTCGGCAGCGGCAGACGCAGGGGGAATCGGCAGCAGCTTCGGCAGCAGCAGCGGCAGCAGCAGCGGCAGCTGGCGCCCCTTGGTAGTCCTGAACGCTCCTTGTTGCTCACAGCATTTATGTGAACTTTTGATTAACACGCCTGTGAATGGAAGTACCAAGAGTCGAAAGGAAGTACATAGCATGGAAGGACTGAACAACAGAATCTGATGAGTGTGTGAGAAGCGTTGACTAGAACATCTGGATATATGTCGTGGCTTGAAGTATTCTCGTCAACGGCAGGGATGACAGGCAGTGGCAGCAGTGGCAGCAGCAGCTGTCAAACCAGGCTCTACAATCCAGCGAGCATAGACTGATTTATGCTCGCTGGATTGTATATTTTGAGAGCGGGTCCATGGGTGATTGACACACTGCACGCTAATGTGTAATCAGGGCAGGCTCGAGCCTGGCTGCTTTTTGTTCCCTTCTTTTCACTGAAGCAGTGATCAACACACTTAACACCACTGGCATCAACAGCAGTGGTGTCAGCAGCAGCAGTGGCCAGCCCAGCTTCTAAAGCGTAGCGTCGAGCAATACATCACGCATATTCGTTGTTTGCACTGCTGTCTGTAGGTCCCATCAAGGCTGAGGTGTACCTGAAAGATTGTGAAGTTGTCTCCGGTGAACTTCCCGCTGAACTTGATGGCATGTACATGAGGAATGGAAGTAACCCATACTACGAGCCATATGCAAGCTACCACTGGTTCGAAGGTACGGCCAAATGTGTTTTTCTAGATTGCTTGAGCAGTAATAATCAGCTAAGCACTTGCTTGGGAGCTTACTGTTGATGGCAATTACATGACTAATGGAAGCAATTATTACTTGAGCCGTATGCAAGTTACCACTGGTTCGAAGGTACCGCTGAGCGTATACCTTTCTAGTTGTATCATGGTTGCGCATCAGCAGCAGCAGCAGCAGCGGCGGTTTCTTGGGCGACTCACGTTAATGGGCTTGTACATGACTGATGGAAGCAACCCATACTACCAGCCATATGTATAGCCACCACTGGTTTGAAAGTAGGCCTGGTCTGACATGCAGCTGGCTTGCAGCTGCAGCTTGATATGCACCTGAGCATCAGCAGCAGCAGCAGCAGCAGTGGCAGCGGTTGCAGTGACAGCAACTGCTTTTGTTCGACTATAATGTCCATGAGTAGCCGAAGCAACCGATTTGACTTGTCATAAGCAAGCCATCACGGATTGAAGGTAGGGCTCACCTTCATTCGCAGCTGCCTTGCGAAAGTGGCAACAGCAGCAGCATCAGCAGCAACAGAAGCAGCGGGCGCAAGGCCTTGTTTTAATGGGTGTTACTTCGACCTAGCAGCCACGTGCTACCCTTGAGTCTCAAGGCAATGGTCATCGAATGAACCCTGCTGTTATGCCGGCTGCGGTTCGTTTGCCGAAAGCCAAAGGAATGTTGGGGGACAGTTATATGGTCATTGGTTGTTACATAGTCAGTGATTGCTGGGAACACGCTTGTATCCAGAATTGTGGCACTTAACGTAGGTGTTGCCGCATATGTGTTATATATTTCAATGCAGGTGATGGTATGGTGCATGCCATTTGTAGTAGAGTTGGCTTGCTTTAGAAGGGGCTGAGACCGATTGCTATCAGTGATTCAGTGTGGCACTTACTAGTAGGTGTTGCCGCATATGTGTTATTTTATCTATGCAGGTGATGGTGTTGGTATGGTGCATGCCATTTGCGTCAAAGTTGGCTTGCTTTAGAAGGGCTGAGAGGTACTCTATCATTGACTTAGTGTGACACTTACTGGCATGTGTCACTGATATGTGTACACACTCTATGCAGGTGATGGTATGGTGCATGCCACTCGAATCAAGGACGGCAAGGCCAGCTATTGCAACCACTTTCTTCAGACGCACAAGCTCAAGGAAGAGCAGAAAGCTGGCTTCCCTATTTATGCCAAGGTGGGCCTATGGATGCATATACAAAGACTGAGTGCTCGACTCAGCTTCATCTGCCTGATCCTTTTGTCGGTTTTTACTGATTTTTAATCTGGTGTGGAGAGTATCATTCCAGATAGTGAGGTATCATCACCCCTGGCAGCGTAACTTCTCACTCTCAATACAGCTCTTGGAGCATACCCCTTGTTTCCACTCAACTTTGCATGTGTGGGGACTTGGCTTGTTTGGGAGCTCACTCCTAACTTAGGACTTTTGCTTGTTAGGGTTACGGAATAGGCTCATGCCTTGGCTTTGACTTACGAATCTTGGTTTGGTAGACAAAATGAGACATGACACCAGTCGGATTTGCAAATATGGGCCCGACTCTATCTGCCGTGTCCTGCCTTCAACTAGCCTTCAACTAGCCGGGTGTATTATGAGAGAGAGAGAGAGGTTACAGTGGATACCTCACCATCTAGAATGGTACTCTCCACACCCAATAGGAAATCGATTGGAACCAACAAAGGATAAGACCAGATGAAAGCCTGTCAAGTACTCACTCTCTGTGATGTACTAGAGACTCTGAAGCAACTGAAGCAACTATATGAACAGTCTCATTATGCACCGTTGACACGTATCAGTATGTATGCTGGCATGTGCGATCATGTAACAGGTGTCAACTGATTTGCTGCATCTACATGCTGAAAGTCTGAGCATTATCAATTTATAGTATTGGTTTTTGCACATGCTTTGCTGGACTGCACAATAAGTATCTGATCTTGCGGCATAACATAGCTGCTGCTGCTGCTGCTGCTGTTGTAGTTCGGAGACCAGGAGGGCGTCCGTGGCGTGTTCGTTGCGCTGCTGGAGCTTCTCAAGCAGAAGACAGGCATTCTGAAAGGCGTCCCAGTCACACAGAATGGCAATGGCACTGCCAACACGAGCTTGGTGTATCATGCCAACAGACTACTAGCACTACATGAGGGAGATCTGCCTTATCAGGTGTGTTATATTACGTGTTATTTCTGTGTCATTTTGTGTAAATTTGTGTTAGTAACACAACGTAATACGTCTAACTGTCAAACTTGGTTCGATCTTGATAAAAGGTGAACACACTATCTATATTGATTGGCACTATGCATTATGCGCATGCCTTGTTCAGGTGAAGTCAAGGGGTGTCTCCGTCACCGATCTTTGTTTGTACTGCAAGTTTTCACATGTGCGATCTGGAAATTGGAGTCTCAGAAAGCCTGCCACGGGACACGGGGCTAAAGAATCGAGTTTCTGAAAAGGCCACTGGACGTGCGTTCTGGGAAATGGATTTACGGAAAGCGCACCACGGGAGTGACAATGTTCGAAGAAGCATCAGAAGTACCCTAGCAACACGCTGCTCGCACTACCCGAGTGGACTCCACCTTACCAGCTGTATCTAGTGTTTAGCACCGCGATCAGGCTTCTGAAAGTGCATGTACACACTTATAGTATATCGCCAATGAAAGTGCATGTACACACTTATAGTATATCGCCAGACTCCTCCGCCAACAAAGCCTACAGCGTCCGACGTTGCAGCGTGAACAGCGACCATGGTGAAACAGCAAATTTGAACAGCGGCACAACAGCATGGAGCCTTGTTACCTAAGCCAACATAACCAGCAATGCTTATCTCTGAACAGATTCCACCTGCTGCTGCTGCCGCCTTTTGCTTGCTGTATAAGATGCTGTGAAAGTGTGTAGCCATGTGTGTGTCAACATTTCACTGTTTCCGAGTGACATTGTTGAATGTGCTGCTGTTTCCGCTGTTTGTCGTGCAGTTGAAGATGTTGTGTGAGGGCGTTGTGAGCACAGTAGGGCGCTTATCAGTTGGTGACTGGTCCGTCCCCTTCACAGCACATCCAAAGCTTGACTCTACTACAGGTAGGTGGTCTGGTGATCTGCAATATAGCCTGCAGACGTTTGACAGAGTGTACGACAGCTGTGTATGACATGTGTGAAACAATCATAGAGAAAGCTGTGTTGAACTCTCTGTTCAGGCTCCTGGCTGGACTCAAGCTGCTATAAACCACTACATTGATGCTGTCGTGATTGCAGGCTATGTCCTTATGATTGGCAGCCTTGGCACCCTGCTCAGTTCACAAGTAAACAAGTGTGCCTACAGCTAGGCATAAGCACTGGCATAATCCTACTCAAACCTGTGCTGGTCTTGTTACTGGCGCAGGCAACCTTCATATCATCGGCTATAACATTGACAAGCAGCCCTATCTACAATACGGTGTCCTAAGCCCCAACGGCAGCTTACTCAAGTCCTTCCCGATCAACGTAGCTTTCCCCAGCATGTTTCATGATTTCGCCATCACGGAGAATAACGCAGTGTTCATGCACATGCCGCTAGTATTCGATCCCAAGATCATGATCCAACACAACACGCTGCCGGTGATTTTCAAGTCTGAGTTGCCGAGCAGGATTGGGTTGCTCCCGCTGTCAGCTAAGAGCGGGGACGAGGTGGGTGTCGTGGGTTTTTTTTTTCATTACTCCTTTTGTGTTATTTTGTTATTCCTGCTATGTTATTCTGTTGTTTGTACGGTTACTACACTTATATGCGCATGCTGCTGGTGTGCGACCCCCAGGTTATGATCAATCATAGCACGCTGCCGGTGAATTTACAAACTGAGTTGTTGAGCAGGATTGGAGTGCTGCCGCTATCAGCTAAGAGTGGTGATGTGGTGGGCTTTGCGGTTTGTGTTGTTTTTTTTCCAGTTGTATTGCATAATCCTTCCCTTTCTGCCGTCTTATTCTGTCAGACCTGTTGCATTATTCTGTTACTCGCGTATTGACGTTATGTGTATCACCTGTATCCAATGTCACCAGACACATATGCTTATGTCGCTCGTGTTCGACCCTTAGAATCGACCCAGCACAAAATCAATCCAGCAACACACGTTGCCGGTGATGATAAAGCCTGAACTGCTGAGCAAATTCAGACTGCTGCGTCTCAGCTAGAGTGGGGATGAGTTGGGTGTGTCCCTGTGTGTTATTTTGTCATTTCTGTTTTGTCAAGAGTGGATTAACAACACAATCATACATATGCCCGCTGGTGTTTAGACCACACATTTGCGATCCAGCATAACAAGCTGCTGGTGGTTTTTAAACCTGAGTTCTCGAGCACAATCGGCCTGCTGCCGCTGTCAGCTATGAGCGGGGACAAGGTGGTTGAACCAGTGCAGCATGTTATTCTGTCAGAATTGTTCTATCGAACATGGCTAAAGCTGAATACACTTTGTGCAATGCTCAAGCTCGTTAGTGAGTTGCTTTCATGAGGTGGGCATGTCCATTGCTTTGCTTGGCTTTTCTCTTGCGCTAAAACTGTGGCTGCTGTCATGTTGGCTATAAGGGAGGATGTGCTTATCCTGCTGTGGTTTGGATGCACAACATACAATGCTAGTGCTGCTGCGGGAAGGTCCGTATTGTCCAATACAGTGCCACAAACTCCTCACTATGTAGCTAGTCATGTAGGTGTTAAACAGGAGTCTCTTGGGCAGCTGGCACACTGTGTCAACCTCATCATGGGCTGACATGTATTTGCTGTTCATGTGTACTGCAGGTTGTGTGGTATGAGCTTCCATCATTCTACGTATTCCACATCGCTAATGCCTGGGAGGAAGATGGAAAGGTCAAGGTGAGACTGGGATATATGCAGTATAGCAGGTGTCTGCCTTTGAGTTGTGCTTTCGCTTGGAGTAGCTGAGTTGAGTGATCAGGTCTGATCAAATCTGGTGTCTAATTGCACCATCCATGTCTGAAGCCAGTCATCACGCTGCTCAATGGCATATGTGTAAGCTGTGTTGTAAGCTGCGATTGACTACTAGATATTAAGAGGTGATCAGCCCTCCCGCTGATCAGCAGAGCATTGTTTCTGGCCTGGCAGTGGTAACTGCCAGCACTGGGTTGTACAAATTTTTCGCACTTCCTTTGCCAGTTGACTTCGAACAGCTGAGCGCAATCATTCAGTGCTGTCTATTGCCGTCTCAGAAGCTCATTTACGCCTCTGATTCATCACTTGTTGATTCTCTAGCGATCACATGTGTGTGAGCATATGCCCTTGTTGATGTATGTTTCCTGTGAGCAGATGTATGCGTGTCAAGCAGACCGTGTGGACTTGGCGGCTATGAAGTTTACTGAGGAGATGGGCAGCAAGATGACAGAGTATGTCATCGATCCAGCAAAGGGCTCCGCGGAGCACAGGAGGGTAGGTCCCTGAGATGAAAATCGTGCTAGCAGTTAATGAGTGGGTGTGCACATGGGTTGTGTATCATCTGTCCCAGCAGCGGCAGCTCCAGCAGTAGATGATAGGGCCGTCATCCATTGGTGGCTTCCTTCAAGTGACACAACGTCCCACCCACCGATGCTGCAGTGCTCTGTGCTACGCGGTGATCCGGATGCTTTGCAGAAAAGCCGGTGCTAGTCGTATCATGGCATCAAGTGCCAAGTTGGCAGTGCATGTAATGCATCTGGCTGGCTTCTACTGTTGCTGTCAAGGGCTGTGCTCATGGCCACCAATCACCTGTGCGTTGCTTTTTCCTTGCCAAGGTGATGCATTGCTGTTTGATTTGCTGTTTGCAGATTTCTGAGGTTGTTGGTGACTTCCCCATTGTTCACCCGGCTAAGCAGGGCAAACACACTCGCTACGCATACACTGCTATCACTGACACACAGGACGAAGCAGCACAAATCAAGGCAAGTCATTAGTGTTATCCAGCATTGCGCTAAGCGCAGACTGACCTGACGCAGTGCTCTGTACATGTTGCTATGTGTCAGCCAGCGTTGGTGTAGCCACATCTTGGGCCCCAAAGTTGGGCCCTGCCGCTGGCTTTTGGTATCATCGTGGTAGCAGCTTTGGCAGCCAGTCTGCATGCACTGAAGTTCAGACTGAATTGCAATCCAGAGTGGTGCTTGTTCACTGTCCATGAATTGCAATCCAGAGTGCTGCTTGTTCACTGTCCATCATTCGTCGATCCAGTCGTGTGGATGGCAGCTTTACATCAATGGAAAGAAATCATGTGCGCTGTCAACTCATATGACATTTGCACTGCAGGGCATTGCCAAGTTTGACCTGGACACTCCACGGGGTACCAAGGAGGCGGCAGTGGCCACGATCGAGTATGAGGGCATGAGGGGTGGTGAGGCATACTTCGTGCCCAGATACTATGGCACTTCGGACGCTGAATCGAAGTGCAATGGTAAGTAGATGGTTGGGACATCATGTTTTTGCTTTTGTATTGGCGTTGTATTGCAATGTGCGAGGGTTTGTGCCAGAGCTCGCAGGTACCAGATGCTTGTTATTGTCAGCAGTCGTGCTGCTTTGGGCGCATGTTCCATCTGCTTGGTGGTGCATATATGGAATGCATGTTTCGCGCGCGGGCGGGGGGGGGGGGTGTTGCGTTTTCGACCTTTACTGAACTTGTGCCGAGTGCTGCGACCTGCGGTGCAGAGACAGTCGATGGTCGGCGCGGTGAGGCTTGCTCGCTGCCATAAACTTTAAGTTGTCGTTTCGTTTCGTTTTCTTAAATGAGAGAGCTACTTCGCCGTTCAACGGAATGTATATCAAAAACACATGGTTTCAGCGATCAAGCCTCACCGCAGCCTGACCATCGACTGCTCCGCCCCTCGACTGTGATGAGTTGACCGCGCAAAAAAGCCCCATACAATCAGTTTCGTTACACAGTTGAGCAGCGCTCAAAGCCACGCTCCCGGGCACCCCAGGCTGTAAAAAAGCCCGTTTCGTTTTGTTACATGGGAGAGCTACTTCGCTCATGAAGCCACGCTACAGGGCCACCCCCGCCGATATATGTGACCTGGCATCCGAAACCAGTGATGCCACCTCATGCAAACTTGACCAAGGCACAACAAGTGCTGAGCCTATACCAGACGACATGCGCATAGAAGGACGAGCTATTGTGCACAATTGATGATGTGGCATTGCTTCGCATTAGGCCAGAAGCCAGGAGGCCCAACATGTTCATGCGCCCTCAATGTCTAGGCCAG
>NSMO01000772.1:6780-17338 GCA_002588565.1 Coelastrella sp. UTEX B 3026
CTGAGGCGCCCGAGCAGTGCTTTTAGTGATCTCGTCGTGGAGCGGGGAGGGGGGGGGGGGGGGGGGGGGGGGGGGGGGGGGGGGGGGAGGTTGAAGATCTTGATATGTTCAGTTCATAGGGGCTGTGTTACGAGTTGCACCCACACTGCAGGGCAGGGCTGCAAAGCCATTGTGTGACCCGCCAGACTGCTGACTGTGGTACTACAGCTTGTCATGAGCCAATGCAGATGGTCGGCTGCATGAGGTGCACACGAGTCGGCGCAGTGGGAGCTACATGGCTCCTAACCTTGTTTCCAACGGCAATGAAAGCTCACACATTGGGTGAAGCCAGACAGCAACACCTGCATACATGCTTGCCAGGTCACGACATAGGTCACGACACAAGTCGGCTCCAGTCACTACCTGTGTTATCCCCTCTAGGGATGACAGATGTTCGGGCGCTCGGCCGATGGCCATAGAGCTATGACTATTGGGTAGCTTTGTGCAACATGAGTTTATGTTTGTGGCTGTCTGCTGCAGGTGCATGATGCGATTCTGGCCATGCCGGATGGGTACAACACCATTGTTGGCGAGAGGGGGCTCAAGCTGAGTGGGGGAGAGAAGCAGAGGGTGGCTATTGCACGGTGAGACTTTAATTGCTAGGCTGTGCTGCTTTGTGTTGGTGTACTCCCAGGGTCCTCCAGTGTTATCACACCAATATTGACGCCAGGTTAGGGTCCTACTAGTTTTGTTTTGATAGGAATAGGACTCAAGAAGCTTATAAGGGGCCTACCTGGCCAGATCCAGTTCAAGATCGGGTATTAAATCCGATGTTACCTCCAGCAGGACCCTGGTATCATGAATGCACACGAAAGTGTTGTAATGCAGCGGTAGCCCTGCCTTACACTGAGAGCTGGCACAGCATAATGCATATATGCATATGGCGCTGTTATCTCATGATCCAGGGCGGCCGTAACATACTGTTTAGTGCTAGCCATGTTTGGTGATGAAAACACTGCCGCAATTGTAGAGCTGGGAGGAACTTGACGTTGGTGGTGGAGGGAAGCAGAGAGTAGCAGCTGCATAGTGAAATATTGACAAGGCGCTTGCAGTATGTCCTGGTAGGACTGTCTTTGGTCGCTTGAATCTTTGCTCTGCAGAGTACGTACTCACTGTGCTGTGCTGAGCCGGGTCGCAGGCAGATGATGCTTTTGATTGGAGGACCCAGACAGCGCTGTACGCGCTGCGTATCATGGCAGAAGTTGTTGTGGAGACGGTGTACGTACATCCAATTGCTTTCACCAGTGGTGTGTCCTGAATTGGTAAGCAGCTTGCATTCCATTGAACTCAAATGCATCGTGCTCTCTGTGCTTGCAGGGCTTTCCTCAAAGCGCCCACAATCTTGCTGTTCGATGAAGCAACCAGTGCCCTAGACGCTAAGACCGAAAAGGAAGTCTTGGAAGCTCTCTCCACATTGGCAGCCGGTCGCACGAGCATATTTGTAGCGCATAGGTTGTCAACAGCGGCTCAGTGCGACCAGATTGTGGTTTTAGAGCAGGGTAGGGTTGTAGAGGCTGGTTCACACAGTGGATTGTTACAAACTGGCGGCAAGTATGCTGAGTTATGGGCCAGGCAAGCATCTGTGGATGATGTGTATGATTCAGGTGGTAGTGATATAGAAGTGGTGGATGGGGGCAGCAACAGCAGCAGCAGTAGTGGAAGCAGGAGTGGAAGCCCTAGTCAGGGTTCAACTGTCTCAGCTAGATGAGTTGCTGTGGCAGCCAGCGTCGTACGATGTTGCAAGCATGTGTGGCTGGGGCTCAAGCAATGTTGAGCCTTACTGGGTGAACACAAGTTGGGAGCCGCTGAGTCAGCTTTAGCTGGACAAAGACCACGCTCGACATCTATGATAAACAGCAGGTGCAAGGCCTCAAGCATGATGCTCAGAGCCGTGGGTCGCCCTGAGAGCATGCAAGGCCCGCGAGGCGAGCCTGGAGATGATAAGAAAATATCATGGACGACTACATGATCCAAAAATTGCGCTTAACAATCACCAAAGGTCATTCCACACAGCCTGTGCGGCTGCATCGCACTGCAGCTTTGCCAGCGCATCTATCTTGTTGCATTGGCTCCGTTACTTTCACAGTGCTTTGTTCAGGTGTGCCACGTAGCTACAGTCTCTGTATCAACATTGGGACCAGGGATTTTGTTCCTTGATCTGTCTCATGCTGATCTCTAAAAATCTCCAAGCGCAGAACTGTTATTGTTGATTCAGAGTAAAGTGGCTGATGTGCTATAAGTTCTCTAAAGGGTCTCTAAGGTGTCTCGGGTAGAGAAATCCTGAGAACTTGAAGACCGGGTGCTCAATCATTCTGCAACAATGCGGAAAACGTTACAAGCATGACATCATCACCAGCACCGCGTAGTAGCACCCGAGACAGACCATTGAAGCCAGCTAGCAGCGCAATAGCACAGGAAACCATAACAGAAGTGAAAACTTGCCGTGGCCATGCGCAGATACCTAGAATCAATTCAATTGCATGAGCTAAACTTTACAAACCAACTCACCCAGTCTGTATTGCTGCTGCTCCTCAAGTATGCTGAAAGTGTGACAGGAGCCCCATCTGCAACAATGCGGAAATGCTGCAAGCATGACAGTATTGCCAGCATCCCATAGTAGCAACTGAGACTAACCATTGAAGCCAGCTAGCAGCGCAACAGCACAGGAGGCCATGGCCATGCGCAGACAGCTGAGTACAAACGAACTCCCCCAATCTGCATCGCTGGTGCTACTCAAATACAGAGTCTGGGGTAGTCTGCAGCAGGTGGGAGCTGTGTACTAGGGTCAACTTGCTGGCGATGCTTGGTTCTACATTGCCAACACCATGATATGCACTTGCTCACATAACATCACATAGTACAACAGCAGTATGTGCTTGGCAGGCTCGCATTAACAAATGCGCACAAAAAGGTGGTGCACCCAAGTGTGGCGCTAGAAGTCTTGCTTGCTGGTTGCCCTTTTTGCAGCCACCTCTAGCTCCACTCATGGTTGCAGCTCTGTAATAAAGGATATACAGCAGCACACCCCACTGCTGCAGCTTCTCCTCTATGTCTGCTGCTGTCAGTCCCTCTGCCACATAGCGCTTATCTCAGCATCTGAAGTGTTGCTCTCATTTTCTATGCCGTGGCTGAACTCAGCTGAATCCCGGATGGAGGCACTATCATTGAATGTAGCCTTAGAGCAATTGCTCAGCTCATGCTCAGAGTCTTGGTAGCTGCTGCTGTCTCTGCTGTTGTTGCTAGGCGCTCCACCGCTGGCAGGCGCTTGCGACATGCTGGCAGCGTCATGCTGATGACATCACTGTGAGTGCCACCAATGACAACTGCATGTTTATCCTCATGTTACACTGCTTGCCGCTCACCACCAGGATTATGCGGCTGCAGGCGTGGTCGCTGCTGCATCAGAAGGTGAGCAGCATCCTCCACATCCTGCAATGCCTCTGCCTGCACCGCTATTGTGCTGCCAGTGCGTATCCACTGCTGCCTTGTGGCTGTACAGTCCTCATAGCCCAGCCCGTCCCTGCAGGCAAGACGTGCATAGGTGCTGCTGCTTGATACAAAGCAACAGACACACACAGTCTGCTACATCACCAACAACACCAATGCGTTCAGGATCAACTGTAGTGGCAAGGCACTTGCTTTGCCGTAAGTTTCAGACTGGCCAGCGGTGCACTGAAATCGTTCAAGTACATGCAGACCTTGATGCCAGCCCCCTGACAATGGTGCGATAACATGTGCAGCAGAGCACGTCGCCAAGCCTGGCAGCCCAGCAACCTGACCATGTATAAGGCAAGCACCTTGAGGTAGCGCCTTGCCACCCTTTGTGTGCAGTGACTGTGCCCTCATAATAAATTCACCCAGGTATATCACACTTGCTCGCTGTTGCATTTGATTAGTGAATTAGCCCACTACTTGTCCAGCTGTGGTGCCTGGATGCCATAACCCACCAGAGAGCTTGTGCACCACGTATGACGCCGCACCAACGGGTAGGTAGACATCCTTGTTTTGTGGCGAAAGCTTATTACGGTACAAAGATGCAGAAGTCAAAAAGGCTGCAACAGCCACATTCATAGTTGCCATATGACTCGTTACTGTTGTGTACGGTCCCTGCAGCGTCCGCCAGACCACAAGCAATTATGTGAGTCCATTGTGTCAGCATTGCAGCCCTACTGACCGGCTGTCGAGGCCTGCTATCATAATCAATTTGAAGCAGCCCGGTTTCAGGCACAGGTACAAACACACTGACTGACACTCCGTCGTTGATAGTATTGCGTCAGTTACGCAGAGCGTTACAGGCGATACCGACAGGCAACAGCTACAAAGTACAAATCAATCAATCAATGATTGCTTACGGTATGTTTCTGCGGGCACCCCATCCAGTAGTCACATGTTCTTCTTGAAAGTGGCAGCGAGTTGAGATAGTAGGCCCTTGCGGGGTGGTGGAAGCCCGTAGGTCAATGACCTTTCAATCTGCATAGCAACATATAAGCAGCCACGTTGTCCGGTGATCATGCGACAGTAACTGTACACGGCTAATGTGCGTGTGTTTAACACAGCAGGTAATAGGTGACATGCCTTGGTCAGCGTGCAAGATGTGCTGTGAATAGGGCAACCTCTGGCTCTGGCGCTCCCTACAACCCGACTAGTCTCAGCATGTTGCAAAGAGACACAGATCCCAACGGCTGTGTAAGCGACTGCACACTAGGTACTACTGCGTATTATGTTACTGTTGAAACATCGGACGTCCCAACTGGTAGCTGGCAGCCTGAGCTACTAGCTGCTCACCATTATATCACACCAAGCGTTGGTCCGATCTGTATACTCTTTCCAGGCTTCTATTGCATACTTGTCATCGGCCTTGCCTGCAGAGGGTAGCAGCACGGAACAGAGCAACGGCAACATCATTGGCAAAAATGAATAAGCTGACAGTTCCGTACATATGCTGCATACATCTCTACGCAGAACATAATGTTTATAAGGGCATAGGAAGGGCATGAGACCACATGTGTTGACCATACAGGGGGTACCACGTGTGTGGTATAGCATGGTGATAGCCGTTGCTATAGCAGTTACCCTAGAGGCGACGATTTCTGCAGACGACGATCTGTCAGCTTGAAACTGCCAGGGTACTATGCACAGCTGCTGCTGCTGCTGCTGCTGCTTTGGGCTGAGCTGAAGCACTGGCTATATTATCAGGCACCGCTGCTGATGTTTTCATCATGCACCACTGCTGATGTTTTGGGCTGAGCTGAAGCACAGGTAGGTGACCATGCATCGCTATTGTTGCTGTGGGCTGAGCTGAAGCAGTGCTGGGTTATCATGCACCAGTGCTGCTGCTGTGTGCTGAGATGGAGCACTGTTGGGTT
This sequence comes from Coelastrella sp. UTEX B 3026, assembly GCA_002588565.1. Taxonomy (NCBI): domain Eukaryota; kingdom Viridiplantae; phylum Chlorophyta; class Chlorophyceae; order Sphaeropleales; family Scenedesmaceae; genus Coelastrella; species Coelastrella sp. UTEX B 3026. The sequence continues at coordinate 12,186 of NSMO01000772.1, forward strand.
ACCATGCACGGCTGCTGCTGCTGCTGCTGCTGAGGGCTGAGCTGGAGCTGAAAGCAACACTAGCAGTGCTGAGAATCCTGCTGTAACACTGCAGAGTAACTGCCAGAAGCTGGCAGGCTCACCTTCTGGGGCTGATGCCGCTGTTGTTTGAATGGACCATGAATATAGTGGATAGGCGCACCACCATTGAGAGTAGCAGAGCGACATCACAGGTGTGCGCCATGATTAGAGAGGATGCACAAGCAGCAGGCAGCAGGCAGCAGCAACAGTTAGGAGGAGGAGTGCTTGCTTTCTGATATTCCTATGCGACAAACTACTGTTGCTGCTGCAAAGTGCTCTGCATTGTTGTGCTGCTCATACAAACACTGCTCATACAAACACTATTATTGAATATTGATGCTCGCTGCCACAGCAAAAGCCAGTGCAGGAACTACACAGATTCCTGCAGGCTGCATGTGCTGCCCACAAGCCTCACCTGCAGCAGGGATGTCTGTTGTCGCCAGTCCAGCACCAGTATTGATGACAACATGCAAGGCAAGTCACAGCAGTCAGCAGTCGGTTATTGCAGGACAGGTTTGAGGATTGACAAAGACTGTACAGTACTGTGTTTACATACTGCACCCTCGCCGGCCACCCACTGCACTACCTGGAACCGGCCACCCACTGCAGTACCTGGAACCGGCCACCCACTGCAGTACCTGGAACCGGCCAACAGAAGCTGCTCTGCCAACACACGTATGCCACCTCAGTGAGCCCAGCACATGATGTGGCTATCCCCACGTATCACCGCCGCTGCCGGCCCGGCACTGCTGCTGTTGCTGCTTGTGGTTGAGATGCTCCATCTGGCAAGAGTATGCAGTGTGATCCCCATGCACCTCCCCCACTAGCACCACTGCCGCTGCCTGGCTGCAGAACAACATTGCTGTGCGTCTTACCAAGCTCCCACCAACACTGCATGGTTCAAACATTGAGCCAGCCCAAATGCTGCTGACCTGAACTACATAGAGCTGTGCTTCCACACATGCAGTCAACTGAATACCAGACTCAAAGCCGAGCTTGCGTGCATCGCTGCTGTTGCTGTGAGCTGGATTGAGGCAGTGCTAGATTCCCACACCTTCCCTCCAGGAGCACAAAGCAACACAAGCAGTGCCACAAGCTACAAGTCCTACCTGCAAGGGCCTTTAGTGCCTTATTGCGGATTTCTTCAGGCATGCGCATGAAACCTACACAGGCTGGCTCATCTAGGACGGCAACTCGTGCTACTACTGCAGCTGCTAGGTCAGCATCATCTGAGAAGAAGGTCAAGCTCTCCGTGATCAGCTTCAGCTTTGGGGCCACCTGCAGCCCACAAGAAGTGCACAACACAGGTGCTACATGTGACACCCAATTACCAGATGTTGGCACAGCAAGCTGATGAAGCAACAGCACATCCTGGCGGGCAACCCGATCCTGCAGGTCGTACGTACAGAGACCCCATGGTGGCCGGCACACTGCAACCAACCTGCATATGCACCTGGTCCGACATAGTTCGCACCTGGACCGACATAGTAAGGGGCGTCCTCGCCCACCTGCACGTTTGGCACACTCGTTTGTTCAGCCATCACGAAAGTGCAACAGGTTAGTGCGGGCAACCCCAATGACGCCTGATGATAAGCACTGAGTGCCACAAATCAAAACGAGCTAGGCAGCGCAGAGTTGGAGAGCTTGTGGCATGCTTCACCAATCAAACATGACCTGCTGCGCACGCTACAGCCTTGCAAATCCTGAGATATGGTTCACACTGACCTCGGAGCTACAATCAGACAGCCTCAATAAGGTTGCTCTGGGATCCACTGTTACGCAGGTTCTTCAGGACAGTCCGAGTTCGACAAAGCTACCAGTAACACCGCAGTTGGCCTGTCATGTCATGGTTGGCCTGCCATATTGGCAAGGCCTTTACAGTAATGATGATGAATATGTTACATAGCGAAGGATTCTAGCGACGAACCAGATAGAAGGCCTTTACAGTAAAGTTTACTGAGGCTCGCGTCTGCACGCCTGCCGTGTAACAATCCCACTCTCGCGCCCCCAGCGTTTGCCAAGCGGGTAAGTAGCCCAATCTGGCAACTAAATACGTTATTTTGGTCATTTTGAGAGGCGTTTTGCAGGGGCACGCGTCCTCCCCATCACTTGGTCACCTGGCTTGTGTCACCGTCATCTCATCAACCAGTCTTCAACAGAACGGTGTCCTAAGGTGACTACAAAACGTTTGGGGCCGCTGCATCGGAACCAGAGAGCGGGTACAAAAGTTGGGGTTTACAACAGGTTTCTGCGGTAGTTGGCCCACTCTGCAGAAGGTTCCTGTGCGTGCACGACAGCTGCCAGAATGCAGGCTCTCGCACAACTACTGGCCGGCACCAACTGTGCCAAAATGCATCAGAACAAAACAAAGTGCCTGAAAGAGTCACTGGTCAGGACCACCATATCAACCAGACAACTCTATGTACACAAGATAGGTCACGTGGCTAGAGCTGGCTGCACTAGCCAGGGACAACGCACTCAGAGCAAAGTGCCCACCCAGTCTGAGCTGGACCAGCCATCACAAGCCTACTGCCATGGGAAAATCAACACAAAACCCCATGACACTGGTTGTCAGATACATACCCACTTGCACAGGCGCATTGCTGTTGGTTTGTAGTGCAAGCATCTTCAAGCAGCATGGAGGCTACACCGCAGCTTACTGCCAAGCCATAACAGAAGTAAAACTTCATAATACTTTTTGAACATTGAGAACAAGCATGGATCAAAGGCAGTAGTATGCATGCCCTGATACAGTATATCCACCCTCCACGCCTGACGGACGACGACCATTTGTTCAACATGTGGAAGTGACTGAGCCATGCAACCGGTTAGATGCGCTGGCAAGAGCTGCAGTGTCATGCATGGGGGTCGCCACCCAAAAAAAATCTTGGGCTGCTCATGACAAAGCTCTGACAGGCTCTGATGCTGACACTTCACAGCCATCAAATGCACCACCAGTTTCAACATGTGTTGCACCGCCCACATCACTGCTGCTATCACCGACACTGCTGGTATCAACCACTTGTTGCATGGCTCAGTCACTTTCACACTGTTGAGAAACAGCACCCATAGTGGAGTTTGCTAGCAGCACTGCCTCTCTAAATGCCCAAGCTGCGTCAGTGACACAGATGAGATTCACTCAACTTACGCTGCATGATGCCCATCATCAGTGCTGCTGCTAAATGAGCAATGCTGAGCAGCTGTAAGGCCAAGTTACTGTCATGCTGGAATCCAAATCAGACTAGTCCTACTTGTGCTGCACCATCTGTGTCGCTGCTGCTGGTAACTACACTGATCTACTGAGCAGCTGCAGGGCCAGGCTGCTGCCATTTGAACCAAATGGCGCGAATGCGCGCTAGCTTGCCTGTTGGTCGCAATCTCTAATCACAACTCAGCCTGACCCCACTTGTGCTGCATCATCTGCGTCACTGCTGCTGTTGGCTATGCTGCTTGGTTGGCTACTGCTGTTAGGCCACGGCAACCGCCTCGTACACCCGCACCCCTCACACTCTGCAAACTTAACTTCGTGATTTGAGCGCTCACAATGCGTTAGGTATGCTTTTATGTCCTTGTAATCTTTGCCACAGGAGCAAGCATACGTCTCCGGGGTATCGTGTGCTGACCCCAGATTGTAGTGGCAAACTTCACAGAGGGATGGAGATGAATGCCACAGTCTGAGGGCTCTAAACACTTGCCCGGCTATCAGCACATCTAGTGCTGCATACTTGACCTGTGACAGCAGCAGCCGCAGCAGCGGGGATACACAGCGTTAAAATACAGCTGCTAGCTGCGCCGGGCTATTGAGCCGGCGCTGGACAAGAGAAGTACTTATAGTAGCTCCAGGATGCTGCCAACAAGCAACACAACCTGTGTGACAGAGTACACTGGCAGACCTTGCTGTACGCAGGGCTGCCACAACCTCTAACGCCACCCAACCGGTAGTGCAGAAACGCTGATTACATGACTACACAATTGCGCTTCCGTGTTGTTTGTGGGCAGTGCTGCACAGCAAAGGGCGACCTCCTGGGCAGTGCTTCAATCCAATACAGTCACAATGCACATATGCATGCTGTATCCGCTGAACGCAGGAAGCAAGCATGTGTGCCAGCAGAGAAGCATCCAACACAGCAGGACCAAAGAGCAGAATGATCTGCATCACGTGAACAGCTACGAACAGCTGCTCGTCATTCCGCACCTGAGTCTTGGTGATGACCGCTGCCTCCCAGTTACTCATAGACACCTTCTTGCTCTTAGGGAAATTGAGCCCTAAAACCCGCTTCGTCAGCCTCGCCAGCCCAAAACCGTTATACCCTAAGCCACTGGCAACTTGCTGCAGATCCATAAACCGCCCAAAGTCCTTACACCCTACACCAAATGTGCTTTGCATCTTGGGTTCGTCGCTAGAACCCCAGCTGAAGCCCAGCAGGTGCACTTTGGGGAATGTGTCATCGCGCACAATCATCATCTGCCTTCGAATCCTGACCTCAACACATACTACAAGAAAACACTGCAACCATCTTGTCACAGTGCCTACTCAGCGAACTCCCCCGTTGCCACCCTGTAACAGACCCGGGAAAGCAACAATATTCTCGAGACATTCTGTACATGTGCTGCCAGCGTTGGACTGCGGAACACAGTCACTTGTGCTGTATGTTGCTACCCCGCAACACAGCATTGACTACGACGCCATCGAACTCTGGTATGGAACTCGGCACCCGTAGTACTCGGCGCCGCAAGATCCCTCTGTGGCGTGACCGCCTGCAGGGCCAAGAAGCAGATCAAGCTGTGAGCACTGTTGTGCGTCTACTTTGTGACACAAAGACCGTACCATGGCCAATGATGCATGCAAAAGAGAAGCACACATTATCCTCCGCTGCGGAGTGTTGAGCCGCCACTTGGCAGTGAGCAAGATACAACACTACATTCGCTGCCTCAAGAGCTTCAAAACTTGCAATTATTTGCTCCGACAGGGCTTCCGACCTGCCCGTTTAGTCGGCCTCACTGCTGCGGTGCTTTGGCTGCTGGGGCTGCGCTGCTACTGCCATCAGAGGAACGGCCATTGGCTACAGCAGAACCTGCCACGCTGCCAGTGC
>NSMO01000773.1:0-14451 GCA_002588565.1 Coelastrella sp. UTEX B 3026
GCGTAGATTAGCAGCCCGATCGGCATTACAATCAGCGTACTGAGCGTGTTGTAGTACAGCCTCGCCTCCGGTTCGTCTGGGTGTGCCGCCGCGGACTTGTCCGATACCCAACCGCCGAGAGGACTCCCAACAAGGCCCGACACGCCATCTGCCAGGAACACCACGCCGATGATCGCCGCGGAGAGGCTGTACGGCGGCAGGGCAAGCACCGCGGGTATCTCCGTAAGACTCGCCAGGTTGACCCCGAACGTGATGAAGGCTGCCGTCGAGTGTGGGGCGATGGATGGCTCGATCAGGTACCTGCGGACCAACACCCAGTGACTTTCAAGATGTTCACACAGAATAACTAGCAAGGCCGTGAAGGGGCTGCTAGTTTTATATGCAGCAAATGGGTATGCCTGCCCACAAGGACATATGACCTCAGACGAACAGTCCAAGGAATGCGAGTTGCACAAAGCAGGGCGATAGGCAAGTGCAGCAGACACAGGATGATATCATTACCAAATTGATGGATGCAGCAGATCGCCTCCCACCTCAAAAGGCAACCGAAAACTATAACTGAAAACTGGTGTCTCTGTGCCACATCTTTGTGCCGTAGTCATGGCTAGGAAAACAAAGTCAGTGCGACCTACGCTGCCATTTGTGTATCACAGTGTTACACAGAGTACAGTCATTATGAAGAGTTATTTGAGTCTACTCCGAGCACAGTGTGTTGTCAACCCACCTCAAAGGCACCCAGGGGGCACTGACACTGGGGGCTCCTGTTCAGTGGCTAGGCTTCCTTATTCCCTCTGCTCTATGTGGATTCTAGTGCCATAGTCAGCATCAGAAGAACAGAGACAGTGCAACTGTACGCTGCCCTTTCAAGTGGAACAGTGTTATACAAGGCACAGTCACGACAAAAGAGTGACCAAGTCATAGTAAAAAGTGACCCAGGCAATGGCCACCCACCTCAAGGGCACCCAGGGGGCACTGAACACCGGGGGCTCTGCTTCGATAGCCGATTTTTCTTTTATCCCATCCGCTCTGTGTGGATCTTTGTGCGCAAGTCGCTTCAGAACCATATACTGATGACTTTCAGGCACGAATAGAGCGATGACCAGAGTTACTAGGCCACCAAAAGCAGCTAAGCTGATCATGGTGCTGCGCCAGCCGAATAAAGCCGAGAGGGCACCACCGGCGACGGGGCCTGTGTAGCAGCAGCAGCAGCAGCAGCAATAACACTTATTGAGGACAGCCACAACCCCTCAAACTAAGGAATCCTAGATCTCAGGCACAGTCAAGCTCAGGTGCAATCACAGACCTGGCGAGTGATTTGATGATGATCCAAAGGCAGCTAAGCTGAGCTTTAGGCTGCGCCAGCTGGGCGAAGTACAGCAGCCACTGCCGGCTACTGCGCCTGTGGCAGAAAGCAGCAGCACTTGATGCCATGGTGGCTATGCACTATCTTGATGACAGGCCCTGTGGCTGTGCAGCAGCAGCAGCAGCAGCAGCACCAATAAACATTTGCAAGGACGGCCACAACACCCCGACAGAATCACAGGCACATGATGCAATGACAAGGGTTACTGCAGCCAGAGTGGTCATCTTGCTGGGGCAACCGGATGGGGTTGAGAGGGCACCAGCTGCCACAAGGCATGTGTGGCAGTAGCAGCAGCAGTGACTGTGGTGGTTACCATGCACATTACTGACAGCACACTGACACATATAGAGTGATCATCAGCGCCACAATCTGCGAATAGGGTATAGATTTTTGAATACGAGTCGTTTTGGGCTGCAAGCCACCATCTTCAATCACCCCCCCCCCCCCCCCCGCCAAAGGTTGCTGGGTAGATTGTATATATAATCACAAGTGTATGACTTACTGCACTGCTGCCATCTGCCAATAAGATCTCGTTTTTGCGCAAGTAACCGGAGCTTGGGAGTCATGTTCAATATGCATCAAGTGCAATGATGAAGGACCCAGTAGCTCATGTCTCACCTATGAATGGTCCGAGTTATGACAGGCACTATGCATAATGCAACGGGCTCATTGAACTGCTGATACCTGTAAAAAAGCTTATGCGCTTATGTGCAAGGGACCGGAGCTTATGTTCACAGTTCATCACAGTGCAATGACACCCACTGTGATTGCAGTAGCTTTAATTTATTCTCACCAATGACTGGTCCGATGAGCATGCTGATCATGAACCAGCCTTGTGCCGTGCCTCGCTGACTGGGAGGGAAGATATCGGCGATCACAGCTGAGCCATTGGCAAGATAACCAGCAACTGCAACAGCGGCAGCAGCAGCAGCAGCAGCGAGAACAACCAATATATGCAGTCAACGAGAATACAGCCAAATGTATTGGACCAATGGTCTGTTCTGCGCTCGCAGATGAATCGGAGTTATCGGCGATCACAGCTGAACCATTGGCCAGGTAACCAGTAACTGCAACAGCACAACAACACAAATGCAATCAGTCACTGTCATGCCAAATGTCATTGTTCGGTTGTTGGCCTGTGGTTCTTTCAGAATGGATCCGAGATATCGGCGATCACAGCTGAACCATTGGCAAGATAATCAGCAACTGCAGCAGCAGCAGCAACAAAACAAATCAACAAACAGTCGCTATCATACAAGTGTGGGATTGGAAGGGCATTGAGGGTTTGGGGATTGATTTGTGCCCTTTCAACTCAACTCAATCACAGCTAAACCTTTTAGAAGGTGACGAGCCACTGCAGCACCAACAGCAGCAGCAGCGGCGGCCAATATATGCCATACCTGCTGATCCCTACAATACTTGAAATATTGAGCAAAAGTAAAGATCATACAGCTGCTGCTGCTGCTGCTGCTGCAGTCGCACCTGAACGAGTGTATCAGGGTTTACTGCTGGTCCTTGTAAAGCCCTCAGGACGATCAGCACTGCTACGTTTGGAGCAAACACACATCCAAATACGCCACCAGTATAAGCTACCAGCGGCTGCTGGCCCTGCTGCTGCTGCTGCTGCTGCTAGCAGTGCACGAAGGATAGTGTGAACAGAATTCTCAAAAGCTTCACCTGCTGCTCCCTGCAAAGCCGTCACGATATTCGACCCGCAATGGCAGGGGAAAGCAAAACATGCAGATAGGCTACCATGGGCCGCTGCCGCTGCTGCTGCTGTTGCTGTTGCTGCTAGCACTGCATCAACAACAGTAACAGATTAATGAGCTCATAAACTCGAGAAAAGCAAACAGAAACCGCCAACTGCCTCATCTGCTGCTCCTTGCAAAGCCCTTCGGGGCAACAGACATCCAGATAAGCTACTGCTACTGCTGCTGCTGCTGCTAGCAGTGCATCAACAACAACATACGGAATGATGAGAAAAGTGAATGCTGCTCCTTGCAAAGCCCTCAGAATGATCAGCACCACTATGCTTGGGGCAAACAGACATCCAAAAGTGCTGCTGCCGCTGCTGCTGCTGCTGCAGGTAGTGCATCAACAACAGTAAACCAGATATCAAGAGCTTCACCTGCTGCTCCTTGCAAAGCCCTCAGGACAATCAACACCACAATGCTAGGGGCAAACAGACATCCAAAAGTGCTGCCAAGGAATGCCACACTCGATGAAAAGAACGTGATCCGCCGCCCAAACCTGCGTACACGAAAGCACAGCAGCCACAAAAGTCATTGCTGCTGCTGCTGCTGCCACTCCGCTTGCAGTTATTGAGGCGCCAGCACGTCCTCAACTCCGCAGCTAAGGACACTGGGCACGTGCTGAGTGGCCATGGGCTCCACTTGCAATGCAGACTGTAACTAAGAAATAACCATGGACAAAGGCGCATGCCGTGCTTCATGCTGGCCCTGATGGTGCACACTTTTGATCACGTCGTGACGCTGCTGCAGCTGCTCCTGCTGCTAGACTGGCTGCTGCCGCGGCTGCCAACCGGCTGGTGATCCAGAACATGCCATGATGACGGCCAGCACCGAAGTTGCCAAGCCAGCTGTGAACAAAAGAAGCGCAGGCTGCTGCTGCTGCTGCTGCTGCTGCTGTTGCTATCCATTACATTGGTGCTGCTGCCCACTATGCTGCAGCTGCTGCTGCCGGACCTGTCTCTGTTCTGCCGCAAATGTCCCAACTTTGACTGCTGCTGCTGCTGCTTGGCTGATGTGGCGCCACCAGGCCCCCAGAACAAAGGTGCCGGACCAACAGACAACCCTGTGTACAAGCCCACCTATGGGCATGGTGCTGCTGCCAGCCACTGCTGCTGCCAGCCACTGCTGCTCTTCTCCTGCCGTCATCATGTAACAGTCGTTGATCAGCTCTGACGTGTATAAAACATAGCTGGTGTTGCTGTTGCTGCTGGTGCTGCTGCTGCTGCTGCTGGTGGTTTGCTGCTGCTAACATTATTGCTGCTGCTTCTACTACTATTGCGGCTGCTGCTGCTGCTGATGCTGTTGGTGCTGCTGCTGCTGCTGCTCACACTCACCTATCACTAGCAGGTCCCCAGACCAGAGATGCCAATCCCGCTGTGAACATATATATCGACACTGATGCTGCAACAAGCTCCTGATTCGTGTTTAGGTCTTGCTGGATTGCCTGCATGATACGGAATTGTACAAACAACACCACACGGGCAAGGGGTTGCCTCATATGCCCACGGGATGAATGACAGCTAAACCCTGACTCTTTTCTGTGCAAATACGCTGCTGGGATTGATAGCATGCAAGTGGCCATCAGAGTGGGAAGCTGGAGGGTCACAGGGCCAGATTATGCGGGTCACAGGGCTAGATCATGAGAGTCGCAAACGCTATATGATCTGATTAATATCACGCGGGAAGAGCATGACCAGCTTATTTCTGAAGTCACTGCAGTTGCTGCCTCTGAAATGGGTCGCGGGGCCGATGGCCATAGTGCTATGGCTGGTGGGTAGCCTATATACAGCATATATAGTTGCTGCCGAGTCAAGGTTTGCCGCTAATGCTGTGATGTTTGTACAGCGGGTCAAACCCCACCTGCAAAGCTGGTAGATAGACTGTGTCGCTGAACGGTACGATAATGGACACGAACGCTACCGCGGCCAGCATCACGTAACGCTGTGTACTGCTGTACAGGTCATAGATGCTGCTGGTTGCTGCTGTGGGAGGTATCACTACTGCTGCATCGCCGTCTGACGTGTCGCGAGCGCTGGTGTCCAAGTTTGTTAAGCCGTTGAGTGCGGACTTGTCTTTCATCCTGTAGGTAGATAGGCCGGTAATCGTGGCGGCATGGCAAGTTGCATCTAAGAACAGTAGGTGCTGGTGCAGCATTAAAAATGGCTTCTGCAGGCTGCATGCTGCGCTGCGTATTGTTTCAACAGCTTACATGTAGCAATAAAGAGGTTGATAGCATAGTAGAAGCGCAATTAGTGCATGTGCTGCTGCATTTACAATCCCGCGAGCTGGGATGCCGCTTGCGCGACATCAAGTAAACCTACATTGCCGCGTGTAGACAACGGACTTCCCAAGTCTCCAACTGGTTGAAAGCTCCGCCGTAAAAGCATACAGAAACTGTCTCTGCAAGTGCACGTATGCAGCAGCCTGTGGGACAGCTCCCCAGATGTTTGAATTGTCAGCGGTGCCAAAGGCTTCACAAGCTGTCACATGTAGGTACGGCACTGTTGATGGTTTGCAGGCAAATCGTTCGGAAGCATCGCGATGTGACCGGGCGCTTTCTGAGGCCTCTCAGCTGTGACGGTCACTCTTCTGCTTGGAAGGTCATTGCAAAAAGGCAAATCCTTGGTGTCTGCCACAAGTTGTTCACAAGCAGCGAGATATAACCAAGAACATGCTGAGTTGCATAGCTACGGGGTTTGATGTCCCATCTGGACTATAACGCAACAACCATGACGGCAGCTGATGCTGTCAACTTGTGAAAGATGTGAGCCAATGCAAACAGGATAGATGCCTACTTGTGCTGAGTCAGCTGCACCCCAGCTCAAGTCCTTGACCCTTCAAGCGTATACGAGACACACGAAGCCGCGCCGTTGTACTTTAATTGCTGGTAACCTTGCCCACTACTACGTCTTCCATCAACTGCACTGGTGGGTCCTGCGTCCCTGTGAACAGCTTCAACTGTTCTACTGCTTGCCCAACAAACATGGCCACGCCGTCTGCTACCAAACACCCAGCTGCTGTTGCATCACGCAGTAGACGGGTCTCTCTGGGTGTGTATACAGCATCGAACACAACCTTGAACTGCAGAACAGGCAGCAGCAGCAGGTTGTGACTCACATAGTATGTGAAGCTACAATAATATGCCGCTGCTGCTCAACATGTCACTGCTGCTGCCAGAACTGCCACAGTGTTTGCTGCTGCCAGTGCTCGCCTATTCAAAGAAGGTCCCAACAGCAGTGCTACCAGTGCGCCATGACTGCTGCACACGGAAATTTTCAGGTCTCATTGCGGCAATGACTAAAGAAAACACAAACTTGATTTGTTGATACTCCATCAGCAGTTTGTTTGGCAGGTGCCGGTACAAAAGGAGACATATGCTATAGCTTCAATGCATTCAAGACGCACATCAGTAACGCTCTTCGAGCTTCTGTGGGGACCTGGCAAGCCACATCTAGAGCATGCAGTTCAAAAGGCTTGCCTCCTCACGCTTGTACAACACATCGGCTGACATTGCCCGCGACTGTAGATCATCCCAGCACACAACTGTGGCACCCCCCGGCACTTCCCCTGCCGCTGCTGCTGCTGCTGCTGCTGAACGACATTAACACATACCAAAGACAGACCAAAACAGAGCCAGGCAACAAGCATGTCTGGCACGAAACAGCACTTACGTTCTTGACAGCTTGTGTAGCCACCGGTGTGTCTTCTACATTTGGCACCATCCCCACACTCGTGCTGTTGGCCAACACATCAGCTGACACTGCCCCTGACTGTAAGTCTTCCCAGTCTACCACTGTGGCACCTCCAGGCACTGCTGCTGCTAGAGCTTCTGCTCGTGCTTTGTTCCTGAGGACAATTGAAACACAAAGCAGGTAACGTAAGTTATGGTATACCTGTTACCAATCAGCCGCTGATGTAAGGCTTACAAGCGCCATTAGAAGCATCACCAAACACCAGACAGCGCCAAACACCGTACAGCACTAATCACAACGATACTGCCGTCACAGCTGGCACTGCGGCCCGCTAGCGGCCTGCTGCTCAGCACCAGGCTGCTGCTGCTGCCAAACCAAGGAAGGTTGTCAAAATAGATGTTAACCAGCACCATTTACCTGTTAGCAATCAGAAATTTGGCGCCCTTGGATGCAGCACCGAAAGCCAATGCACGACCAGCTCCACCCGCTCCGACGACCAAGAAACTCTTGCCGTTCAACGGGCTCTCCGCGCCCGCCTCGGACCGTCCGCTCGTACTCGTGACTGCTGCCGCGTCGCTTGACCCGGCCGCGATCACGCGTTCGATGGCGGAGATCGCCGCCAGCCAATCCGTATTGTAGCCCTTGTACGTGCCGTCTTCTTGCTTCACTAAGGTGTTACATGCGCCGATCTGAGCCGCGACGGGATCGCAGCTCGCGACGGCCTTGAACGCGGCTTCTTTGTGCGGGATCGTGACGCTGAAACCCTCGAAGTCGTGATCTTTGAACGCTGCCAGGAACCGGTCCAGATCGTCTACTAGCAAGGGCACGAACACTCCATTGTGACCTGTTGCAAAAGAACACCAATAAACAGGAGCATGGGTCTTCAATCCTTTCTGAACATGCGGAACTCAACATAAACTCAACCATGTTGCTTACCATAACCTAAACTCAACACAGATCTTACAACAACAATGGATGCGGTTGAATCCAGCCGTGCAACTGCTGTATATTTGAATAGTTTTCACAATGCGATCTAAAGTATGCAACCAGAAGCGGATAGCCCAATCAATCAAAGGGCCCCTCACTCCAGTTTGATAGTTACATGCAGCCTGGGTCATACAGAATGGGTCATAAAATACCTAAGCATCCTGAAAGCATATGAGTGTATCAAGGGGCTCCTACTGTGACGCAGAGAGTTTTCAATCCTAGTATACAGCTCAGTGTCCGGTCCTTGTTCAGCAGAATGAAAGTTCACAAGCTGTACAACCCTGAGGACCCCAAGTCAAGCTGATAATCCCTGTCACATACGCGCCCGAAAGCCTTGTAATGTATCAAGGGGCTCATACTGTAATGCACGGGCTGCCCAGGCTCCCATAAAACTTGGTCCGGCACTTGCTGTGTGAGAAGTCACCACAAGATCATGCCAGCAGCCAAGAGCAACAATGATCAACATGGTCATACCGCCTCAACCTAGACAAATCTGACACCAATTACCCACGTATACTCCTGAAAACATTATGATGTATCAAGGGGCTCTTACTGGCGATGCACAGACTTGCCAAAAACAACTTGGTCCGCCCTTGCAGTGTGAAGAAACAAATAACCATGCCAACACCCCTGAAAAACATTGGCTCAACATGGTCATATCCCCAAAGCCCTAGGCAGAACTGACACCAATTACCCACCTGTACTCCTGAAAGCGTTATTATGTATCAAAGGGGCTCTTACTGTGATGCACAGGGTTGATCAGGGTCCTGTGTCCAGCCCTTGCAGTGTGAAACAGAACACCAAATCCACGCTCAAAACCCTGGGGAAAATTGGCTAACATCAGGTCATATCCCCAAAACCCAGGCAAAACCCATGCCAATCACCCACCTATACTCCTGAAAGCGTTGTTGTGTATCAACGGGCTCTTACTGTGATGCACAGGGTTGCCAATAATACCATACAACTTGGTATCGGGCCCCTGCTGTGCAAATCCATAGAGCTGCTGCAACTGCTTGATAGTCGGTTGTCCGGGGGCGCTTGCACGAGCATCTGATAGCGCAGCAAATGTGAGATGGCCACCGTATTTGGCTGCTAATAGGCGAGTGATTTGACCACGCTCGCCCATAGCTAACGCAATAGTAGGACCTGTAAACCGGCAGCAGCAGCAGCAGCAGCAGCAGCAATACTTTGTATAGTACACTGGCTGAAGTACGCTGGCTGAACAAATATTCTGTCTAATACAATTCATGAGCGTCAAATGAGGCAGCAAATGTGAGATGGCCACCGTATTTGGCTGCTAAGAGGCGAGTGATTTGACCACGCTCGCCCATAGCTAAGGCAATAGTAGGACCTGTAAAGCGACAGCAGCAGCAGGCGGCAGCAGCAGCAAGATGTCGTACGGGCGCTGGCTGAAGCAAATTTATGAGTGTGATGCAATCCATCACCGTCAAATAAGGCTGCAAATGCGAGTTGACCACCATACTTAGCTGCCAATCAATTTGATGTGCACAGATTAGGCACCTCACAACATTCAAGCCAATATTGGCATTAATGCTACAAATCAATAAATCAAATTCCAGGGCCCCGCACACCCAAAGGAAACCTTGCCTGGTTTTGTTGCGAAAGTGAAAGAACCACTGCTGCATTGCTGATAACATTCGCCATTGTAGCAATCTTGACAACCTTCGGATCAGATAACCTGTGCACAAAACCTCCCACATCCAAAACATCCAAGCCACTGCTACAAACTTGTATATCGCTCTAGCCCCCCACCCCCCACCACCACCACCCCAGCTACATCAACCAAACGCTTGCCTGTTTTCTGTTGCAACAGTGAGAGCACAGCTGCCGCATCGCTGATATCATTTGCCATTGTAGCAATCTTGACAATATCTGCCCCTGCTGCTCGCATGGACTTGGCTCTCAGGTGCAGCTCCTCTGCGCTGGGAGTCTCCTGGAAGTTATGACTTGACAGGATTACTTTTGTGGTGACGGGGACATCACCAGCACCTACAAAAGCGGCAGCAGCAGTGGTGGCGGCAGCAGCAGCAGCACTCTATATACATCACTGCTGCCGGTCAGCCAAAGCCATGTGTCCCATCGGCCCCCGCGCCCAATGTTTCACAGCGAGTTTGAATAACTATTATGTCAATCCTATATGCGACATTCAACCTATAGCAATGCAACTCAGCAGCGTGCGACACCCTGGCACAGTATCTCTTTCGGGTGGCGTCCCCCATGCATGGCACGACAGCTCTTGCCAGCGCATCTATCCTGTTTGCATTGGCTCGGTCTCTTTTGCAGTATTGCGTAGATGGCGTTATGATAATATGGCAAACAGTCCAGGACAGCTACAATTGATACTGCAGCAGTGGTGGCGGCAGCAGCAGCAATCTTAGAGGGTATAAAACAGCCGAGCATTGCAAGGAGATTTGGCACTACGGGGCAATATGGCACAGTATGACGTAGATGGCGTTCAGATCTGTGGGTAAACAATCCAGGACCAGCTACAACCAATACTGCCACCTCCATAATTGATAAGTGAACCCGCACACATGCTCACACAGCCCTTAGGATCTTCAGAAGCTACACTATGCTAAGCAGTAGCGAGCCCGCTAGTGCTGCTGGCTGCACGTTCAATCATTCACACTGTTTACTATCATTTCAAGAATTCAAGACGACAAAGGCCGAAATTCTCATTGTTGTTGTTGAGACTGGGAGACCAGAGAGACGATTCAATTGACGTCATGAACCAACCAGGCCCCCACACCTGCAAACACTTCTGCTGCTGCTGCTGCTGCTGCTGCTGCTGCTGCTGCTGCTGCTGCATACATCAACACATATATACATCAGCGTATGCTGCTTTGTACACTGCCTATGTTTTGCGCAGGCATGCACAGCAATAGGAGTATTGTACACGGCAAGTTGGTGAATCACTGAATAAATGCTTACTTAGTCACTGAATAAGCATTTGATCAGTGGGTTATCAACTTGGCAATCAGCCAACAAACCAAGCACCGCCACACCTGCGAAAAATATTGCTGCTGCATTGTGTTCTACATCAACATATGCTGCTTTGTACGCCACCTTCGCACAGGCATGCGCAGCAACAGGAATATGGTACACGGCAAGTTGGTGAATCACTGACTAAATGCTTATTCATTCCCATCAGCCAACAAACCGAGCACCGCCGCACCTGCGAAGAATATTGCTGCTGCTTTATACTCTACATCAACATATGGTGCGCCTTTGAGTGCTGCTAGCTTCAAAGTTGCGAGGCGCTCAGGCTCAGGGCCCTCGTAGTTGCCCCTACAGCAGCAGCAGCAGCAGCAGCAGCAGAAGTGGCAGCGTGGCAGCAGGAAGTGCTTTGGAAGGGTGCAGATGAGGCGAATATGATGTGCGGCATCCCAACAATGGATGTCCCTGTGATGGTGCAAGATCTGATATGGCACATCCATGGAGGGTTAGGGCTTTGATGGATTGCATGAAACTGCACCATTCCTGCTGCTGCTGCCGCGGCTGATGCTGCTGCAAGCCTTCTTGTTGGTGTGCTGTCAGTCAGAACTGCTTGTGCAGTCCACACCTCAGCACAAGGAAAACATAAGAGTGCTGCTGTATTGAGTACAGTTGCTGCACTTTTCAAAACTTCTATGACAGCCTGTGATCCTTCACACATACAACCTAGTGGATTGGACTGCTACTAAACAATCCGTAGGTGTTCAAAGGCAATATACAGTTGCGAGTTGCAATCTATATTACAAGAACATCAAGGCGGTACCGATGGCCATAGAGCTATGGCTGGTGGGGGGCTTATAAACATACAAGAACATTCAGCAGCAGCTGCTTACCCCTCCCAGGTAGGTCTGTATGTCACAATGTATGGCATGCTGCCGCAAGCTGACATCAGCGTCTCCAAGTCCTTCATCGGCTCAAAATCTTTGATAAAATCCAAACGTAGCTCTATGACATCTACGCCCGTGCTGCGAGCTTCTTCAATTTCTGCTAGAAATGCATCCATTGATGTTGCTGTGATGCTGGTGCATATGAGCGTCTTATCGACTGCTTGATCGGCTGCGGGTGCGTCTGTAGCTGCTGGTGCTGCTGCGTGCGTCATGACGCGGCTGGCTGGGTTTGCTGCGCGAGTAAGGCTTGGTGATACAGCAACTGGGACCATGAGACTGTTCTCAGGACTGGATTGATGCAGCGAGCTGACTGAGGGTCGGACACGGCTGCAGGGAGCACTGCTAAACGGTTTAAAGCATTGAGCTCTGTGAGTGCTGGCCTGGCTGCTCAGCAGATGGGCTTTGAGATGTGCTGCCATCACTGCGACCTAGCGACAGCGGGTGGGACGTATCAGGCAGAACCCGTGCGCATGCAGATGCGTTTGTAGACCAAACTTCATTACGAACAACAGCTTGCCAGTGGTTGTTGGCGTAACACAAGTGCTCCGCGACCGGTGAGTTGCTGGACGGCTTGCAAGAGGTCAGTGCGACGTGAAGCTGAGCAGATCAGTGCACACTACATATCGCGCTAGTATACATGTCTCAATAAGCTTTGGACCTCACACAGGGCCTCAATTGCCCTTCCTGATGCTGAATCTGCGTGCTGAGATAGCCATTTGGGCTGCAAACAACGCATTAATCTTTTATAACGTGGATTAGATGCAGACGGCTATGTAGGACGGCCTGGTGTGGCACCATGCATCTGTCACCAGCACTCCTGGTCCCTACTGCTGTACCAGCCCCAAATGGTGCCACTGCTGTGCTGTTGAGGAGTTCTCAGGTACGCGATTATTGTTGAATTGTATCAATGTGCACTATGAAACGTCATGAGCTGCAGGTCATCCGTTCTGGGCTGTCTAACTCATGCCAGCTGGTAGTGCCTCTACCAGGTATATTCCTTGCCAGAGCAACTACGTATATTCTTTAGTGCCGTGCCCACTGCGATGATGGACTCTTTAATTGCAGGCCTCTACCATAGTCACATCAGTATTACGTTTGCGTTTGGCAGCATCTGCCACTGCCAGCTCAGCAACTCCAGTTTCAGCAGCAGCACCAGAGCAGCAAGAGCTACCGCCACATCAGCAAGCCGTAGCTGGTCACAGCAGCAAGCAACAGGAGGAGGAACAGCAGAACCCCGATCATGTTAACCTACTGCAGCAGCATGCTACACGCCAGCAGCAGCAGCAGCACCAGGTGAAGCATGCGACGTACAAGCATCACCACGGTTCGGATGCCAAACACAGACACAAGCATGTGTCTAGCACACAGTATAAGCAATACAGCAAGCAGCAGCAGCAGCAGCAGCAATTGTACAGCTCGCAGCCCAGGTTGCTGACAGCAGCGATCAAGCAATGCACAAGCTGGTGTCAACTACAGCAGTTGATGGATGGAGCTGCTTCTGCAGTGAATCATATACACTTGGTGGCAGCAGTGGTGCACGCTGCTCAGCCGATGGGCCAGCAGCAGCAGCAGCAGCAGCAGCAGCAGCAGCAGCAGCAGCAGCAGCAGCAGCAGCAAAAGGGTAGACAGCAGCAGCAGCAGCAGCAGCAGAACCAGGACAGGGAGCAGACGCAACTCCCTGCAAGTTGGACAAGCCAGGTGCACGGAGAGCAGCAGCAGCAGGGGTGGCAGCAGCCATGCAGGATCTGGGTGTTTGATTGCACACAGCAGCTGCTGCAGCATCATAGTGGACGATTGGAGTTGCGACATACAGCTAATCTGCTCTGGGCGCTTGCAAAGTGTTGCAGTGACATGAGCAGCAGCAGCAGCAGCAGCAGCAGCAGCAGCAGCAATGGGGATCCGGCTGAGCACAGCAGTGATGACAGAGCAGTCAATGGCAGCAGCAGCGGCAGCAGCAGCAGTGATAGTACTGATGACCTGCGGACCAAACAGCTGTCAAGTGCAGTACAGCAGCTGCTTGACTTGCAGGAACGCCAGCTGTCAGCAACCTTCAGCGTATGCAGCAGCAGTGACCAGCAACCTTGGCAGCAGCAGCAGCAGCGGCACCAGCAGCAGCCATGTGGCACCAGCTCATTGCAGAGACCTGGCAGCAGATACCTCAAGCCGCAGGATCTCAGCAACAGCATATGGGCTCTAGCAACCTTGCAGCTGCAACCTTCCTGCAAGTGGCTGCATCTGTTCTGGCAGCTGTCAGCCCAGATCTTGAGTTCCTGCAGCTTGCAGGAACTCAGCAACCTTGTCTGGGGAGTAGCAAGGTTGCAGCTGGATGTTGAACAGCAGTGGCTTGATGCATTCCTTGCTGCTGCTGACTTGCATCTACAGCGACTGCTGGATGCTGCTGCCAGCAGCAGTGGCAGCAGCAGCAGCGGCAGCAGTGAGTCCAGCCGAAGCCAGCAGGCACCACAAGCTCTGGCCAACATAGCATATGCCCTAGGCAGCATCTGCAAGCAGCAGCAGCAGCGGCGGCAGCAGCAGCAGGAAGTGTTGCTGGATCCAGCTTGGTGCAGCAGATACTTTACGGTATCGCAACCGCTGCTACAGCAGTTCAGTGCAGGACAGCTCAGCATGACGATCTGGGGTATAGCAGCCTGGCAGCAGTCTGGTGAACCCCAGCAGCAGCAGCAGCAGTGGGTGCTGCCGGTGTCCTGGTTGCAGTCGTTTGCAGCAGCAGTGCAGCAGCAGCTGCACGCATTCAC